>JAJEKB010021931.1:2174582-2193419 GCA_022393335.1 Macrotrachela quadricornifera | reverse complement strand
TATTCTGCGCATTGCTACTCATCAGTATAAAAGCGATCAAAATTGTCCGTATTCTTGAATATTTTACATGTCCTCAAAAGATATCAGTACGAAAGATAGCGTTGACTCACTCAGTGAAGTGAGTTCTTTGGGTGATGATTTTGCTAGAGTGCACTTCGAATCTACAAGTTCCGACCAGAGGTGTCCACAGAACACAAAAAGTGCCCTACCCTACCCTGTCTTCAAAAAAGAACGTGCTTTTCTATTCAGTTTCTCGTTAAACTATAGCGTCGCCCACCGGTGGGCGACATCGTCTCCAATGTGTTAATTTAAATCGATTTGTTTCTAATGTTGAAATATTTAATTTTATAAAAATTCCATTTGAACCAATACAATTTTGATGATAAAAACATTGAAATGTTGTTTGAAGAAGAGTTTCAAGTGCATAGTATTCATTAATATATTCCCAATTGGTAAGTCATACACTCATAATCATATTTGAACCAATAATTTCGTCGATTAAATTAGAAATATTCAGAAATGAATTGGATGTGCTTGATTGAAATTCATTAAGAATTATTTCAATTTGCTCAATTAAAAGATTTTTATATAAAAGTTGAGAATTAATAAAATTACTTGAAAGTAATGGTGAAAGAATATCATTTACTTTTTCTCGAGGATGTTTATAAAGTAAAGAAAGTAAAAGAAATTCACGAGTGAAAATAAAGAAAAAAAAATCTATTTACTTCAAATAAATACTTACTTTTTATTTCGATGTTGAGATTAATCTAAATTTCATATATTACAAAAAACAACAATAATAAGATTTTTTAATCATTTTTGTGACGCGTCAAGAACGATTTTGCCGAATAAACGAAATGAAGTTCAATAACGGCGAAAAACGATGATTGTATTGATCGCTGTTTTCATTGACATGGAAACGAACATCGTTTAGCGCAGTATTTAGTCATTTTCCATCGTTTTCGTACGTTTACGAATCGCAATATTTGACCTAAGCCATAGTCCTTGTGTGCTATCCTGAATGGTACCCATACGTCCTCAAAAACTCTGATATAAGGTTATCCACGTGTTTTCAAGAGGCGTTATATAGGATTCTCGTATATCCTGAAAGATGTAAGACAATAAAGCGATAAGCTATAAAATGTACAAGAAACATGAGACTATAAGCACACAATGCTACATGAACTATATAAATATATGCTATATAAGATTATGAGGCCGTAAGGCTATAATGTATATAGATTATATGGGGCATCCGTGTGTCCATTATCGGATGAAAAGTTAAATGTTTTAGATCATATGTTAAAAGAGCAACTAGGCATGCAGTGCGGACAAATTCTCAGCAGTATTTGATGTCTCAGAATGATCACCCTCTTCGTAATTATAATATTTCTGGTCTATTATCTTATTAATTAAAAATTATTTTGTGCAAAAAGAGAGTGTTTGAAATTCTACACAAAACCATATATGATTGAAACAAAAATCTATATTAAATATATTTGAAAAAAGAAGACATAAAGCTGGAAAAACTAAATGGTTGTCTATAATGAACGGCTGCACTTCCCATCCAACTTTTTCATCTCTTATTATTTTATAGCTTTCCTTTTTTATTTCAAAATGGACAAAAGGCTTTGTTATCAAATGTCGATCGTTTGAAAATGGCGTATTTTTTTGATATAAGATAAATTTTTTGGTTTGCTATTTCATTTTTATATTATAATTTTTTGTAAAGTGTAGAGCATTTTCATACTGCATCTTTTGATACATTTTGTTTGTATGATAAGACGAAGTGATGAAAACATTAGATACGAAGTGCAATAATTTATTATATGAAACTTGTTAATTTTTAGAACTTGTTTGCAATATTCACTCTTCATCTTTTTTCATATATATTTAATATAGTTTTTTGTTTCAACTATATAAGATTTTGTGTATTGTTTCAAGTGCTATCTTTGCATTAAAAAAATGTTTTAATCAATAGGATAATAGTCAAGGAATATTAAAAATTCTAAGAGGGTAATTTTTTTCTAGAACACCCGCTAGTATACACTGAATAGAAACTACAGTAGCTACGTAGTTATATATAAATATCGTTCATTTTGATTGTTGTATTTCGAATCATTTCTGTTAGTATTTTTAAAAAAATTCCATTTTCGATGCGCTTTAATTTGGTATTTAATTAGTTGTGTATGCTATTTGAATTATAATGTTACTCCTCTGGAAAAACATTTTTACCCACTCTGTAGATATTTAATCCTTTGTAAGAGTCATCTATACCATATCTATTGAAATTTCTATCTATGTGAAAAAAAATACTATTATAATTGATATATTTAAGAATTTTATTAATATGAATAACAAATTATCAAATTAACTAAATGAGACAAAAAGTTGTTTTATCTTTTATATGATGAGGTAGAATGAGTTTAGAAAAATTTAATTATTTACTTAGGAAAATTGTAAATGATATTCATTATATTTCATTTCTTAAGGAAGATTAAATATTTATCATTTATAATTCTTTTAAAAAAAAAGATAAAACTTAGAATATATGTGATTCATCATGAATAATATACATGAATACGTGGCAAATACTGAATCATATACGTTACGTTTTTATATATAAATAACTAAATATATAAGTCTTCTGTTGACAAACACATTCAATAGAGAGAATAGAACATTTATTTTCTATAATGTAGTTTTATACATGACGTTTCTCATATTGTGACATCTTTACATTATCATTTTTTATTCGCTCTTCCATATTCTGACTCATATGAATCTATTTTATAAAAAGAGAACAGAACAGAACACAGTAAGTATCGACATATGTAGTTATTGCACAAATAATGTGAGTATTGTGTATTTGTCATTTAAGTGAAGAATTTATTGCGAAATCACAATGCTAAATAATGACAAATATGTTTTTCGCTGTAAGTAGATAGACTACCGCATCAATTTCTACAAAAACACATATGTCCTCTATTCCAAAAGCATTAGTAGTATAAGAAAAAGACAATTTAAAAAAAATTGGAAATATCTTATCTAGCATGCCTGTGAGGAAAGAGCAAAATTGTTAGGGTATTTGTCACGATGGAAATGGGATGGTGGAAGGGTGCATTTCGTTCTTGAGATATTTTCGTTTAAATAGCATCAGTCAGATCACCGAAAAATAAGTTTATATTCATGAATTTTGACCATCAAAAATTAAATTTCTAATCAAAGATAAATACTATTCGGAATTATCACAAAAAACTTGCTACAATTGTTTAATTATCATGAAAAATAATTAAACAATTCGATGGTATGTTTGTCTTAATTTTGAATATGATTCCAGTTTTAGACAATTTAATTGTTAATATCTAAACAAGTGAATTTCTCAAGAATGAATTTATACTTTTGAAAAGTCAACTTCATTTTTTTCCGGATTCTAAACTATTTCATTTTATTATAAGTTAATACGTTAAAAAAGGTATTTACTCTCTTGTAGAAACAAAGATAAATTTTTAAGAAAACCAATATCTTAATGTCTCTACGTCAATTAAACAGTTATCGTTGGGATGGTACAAAATGGTCTATCGTAACTGAACCACTTCATATTCCTAGAAATGTGGAAAATAATGAACCAATTCGAATAGCTACATTAAATATACTCGCAGATTGTTTTCCATGGTTTATTGAAATGGCTATTCGAAGTCCTGAAAGATATGAATGGCTTTGTAATGGTATCGTTAATCTCAATCCAACTATAATTAGTTTAAATGAAGTTACTAATAATGCATTAGAACGATTACAAGAATGTTCATTTATTCGTGAAAATTATTTTATAACAAAAACATTTGATGATGATAATAGTTCTCAAATGAAAAATCCTTCTAATAATAATCCTCGTTTTCCTCATGAATGTGTAATTTTAAGTAAATTTCCATTGATTGAAGTATTTGGTATATCTGTATCAGGTAGAAAACGTGAAGCTATTGTTGGAAAAGTTCAACTTGGTAATACAATAGAAACTTGTGTATATATTTGTGCTCATCATGCAACTCCATACAAATCAGAAGAAAATGTTCAATTACGAGCACAACAAATACGTGATATTGTTAATATATTAAAACCACTTAATCATCCATTTATTATTATGGGTGATCTTAATCTTTATTATCAATATGAAGATTCAATTGTTATTGATAATAAATTAATTGATGCATGGGCACAAACACATTTTTCTAATAAACATCCATTTAATGATAAAAATATTGGTTATACATTTGATTCATTGAAAAATACTTTAATTCCTTATTATATACCTGGATCATCTAGACAAATGCGACTTGATCGAATTCTTTTTTCTGATGGATTTCCAGCATTTGCCATAACACCATGTTTTATATGGGCTAATGAACCTATTAAATCTGATGATTATCTATTTCCAAGTGATCATTTTGGACTATCTATTGATATAGTTCTTGCAAAAACAGATGATAATAATAAAGAATCGGAACTAACAATGATGCCATTAAGTCAACCAGATCCATCAGCTGAAGAGATTCTACGTAATAATGCAGAGAATTATAATAATGAAAGACCATATCGTCTTGGATTAATACGAACAACAAAAGCATTAACATCTCATGTCTTTTGGCTTGGAGCTAAAAGTCTTGGTCTTAAATAAAAACACAACAAAATCGACTGAATTTATTAAGATATTTATCTAGATTCTAATTGTTTTTAATTAATATTTATACTTTATTTTATTTTTTTTCATTCGTAACAATCGAATATACACCATCTATTTTCATTAAGTTGAATGTCTGGCATATGTATTAACACTATCTTCCTTTATAGAAATACTTTCTTCGTATTATCATTTCTAACTAATCAATATTACTTTTTAAAAATATATTTCGAGAAAACAGTAAATTTTCATATTAAAACAAAACATACTCCTATCGCTGTAGAAAGAGAGTACATTATTGTACGCATTTTGGATCTACGTATGCTTGTATAAGAACGAATTTTAAGTGAAGGCAATACAATGCCATTGATACATTATAATAAAAGCCATATAATACTTATATAGTTACAACCTAGTCCGAGCTACTCGGTATACCCCTAGGGGTCATCCCCCCTTCCCGTATTCTCTCCGGCGGTGACACCGTCTCTGACAATGTATTAGGGCGAAGATCGAGTTTTTACAAGATGACAAAGCGAAAATCCGTAAGTAATTTGATTTTGAAGGGGACCTTAATTCAAACTAACCTCGGATTTCTATCCCTTGACTGCAGACACCTTCGATCAAACTTTATAAAAGAAATCTTTTTCGTAAAAATAACCAATTTTTTATGTAAAAAAAACTGAATTCTGATTAGCTTGAACAGAAAGATAAACTTTAAGCATTTTAGTTGACATATTTAAACGCCATACAACCTTTCTTTCAGAAAAGAGAATAAATTATTATATTTGATCAACATGGAATTAATGTATCTCATCCATTAAATTCATTCATTATCATTGATATTCTTTCATCTATTTACAACATACCTTTGCATATAACTTTCATAAGATAAAAGATAATCGTATAATAATTTTCTTTTTAATGGTTTCATATAGATAAAACCAGGAATTTTGTTTCGTTAAGTATTAATACATTTATACTATCGAAAATAACAATACTATTTAATAGATAAAGTAATGATTTCAAGAATTTGTTGATAAAATGAGCAAATAAATACAGATTTGGTTCATAGTGTTGCATGTGAAGGTGAATAACAAATTGTTTATCATGTCAAATATCGGTTTAATCGAAATGATTCAAACATGAAGTATTTTATAAATATATCACCATAAATAAATCCTAAAACGTTTAAATGATTTTTTGAAAGATGTGCTACACAAGGGAAGTCAACACTAGATTCGCTTTTTTTCTAAAACAATTCGCTCCAACTCCTATGCCAAATCTCAATCACTGTGTGTCAGATACAATTCGATGAGTTCTATCAAATGGTATATGTTAACTTACTAACAATATTATCAATAAACAGATATAAATCGAGATGTTGAATTTCACCATAGAAGAAAATCATGTGATGAAAAAAGTTTCGTACACAAGGTTCGACACTGAGCCTTTGCAGAAAAAAGACAAAAAGGATCCACACAAGTGCTTTCGTGCCAAACCATGATTACGTATTTTATCCTTTAACTATCGACGACGTATAAATACATGTGCATACGTATTTATACGTTGCCGACAGTTAAAGGGTTAAACCAAACATCTGGTGTATATCGACTGCCACAACCAACCTATAAAGAAAAAAGATTAAACTTGGTTTTTCTGTAAACGAAAACTCGCCTGATGACTTGGATCTTTGGATCAGTCTATAATAGAAAAGTAAATATATAAAGTGGTGGCAAAAAGTTTAGAAATAAGATTTTTTCTTCTTTTTCTGTTCAAAGACAAAAATCAAGAATTTTCAGATGATTGATATAGTTAAACAGGATCTCGAGTTACTAGTTGCATATAAAAAGTGTTGATTAGTTCAGGTCTATGTGTGTGAAAATCTGATTTTATTTTTTTTCCAGTAGAGAAAAGTTTTGAAGCAAAAAGGGGTACTCTTACGTTTTCCATGCTTTTGCTTAAAATAATTAAATGAGTTTCTTTTGTAAATAGTGCTATCTGAAAGAGTAGAATATACTGATGATACAGAGACTTTTTATACAATTTTCAGATGAAAGATGCACAGTCGAAGAAAGCACTTGAATGATGTATTCGGATCATCGTTTGACGATCTATTTCATAGCCTGCAGGGCCTTGTGCGTATAGAGATTTAGAGAGTGATCCCATTGTTTGAAGCATTTTAGTCCATTTTCTCGTCATAATCATTACGTGTGCTAGTGATTCTAATAGAGCACAAAATTCTCTACAAAATCATTGTAGTGTAAATATATGGAAATTCTGTGTGACTTTAAAAGATCGATCATATTCATCTTAAATGTATGTGTTTTATAAGTGAAAAAGCACATCATTTTGTAGAGAATTTTGTGCTCTATCAGAATCACTAACACACGTGATGATTATGGCGAGAAAATGGACTAAAATGCTTCAAACAATGGGATCACTTCCTAAACCTCTATACATACAAGACTCCACAGGCCATGAAATAGACCCTCAAACTAGGGGCGTAACCACACTGGGTCCAGCTGGAACTCAGCCCCATCACTCTTATTTTAAAGGTATTGAACTTTTAAATTGAAACAAATAAAATTCATTTAGGACACCTTCATTTGAATTTTTAGTAATTGAGAATGTAATGTGTTATTATAAATTGAACGTGATGCGTACTCCAGAAAGAATGAGTCTCCCTTAGTATTTTAAGAATATTTTCTCTATCCTCCCTGTGATTAGAGTTCCTTTTATTAACAAAAGATAAAACTTGAAATTCTTTACAAAGTCATATATAACTAACTAATTGATAATGGATTAGTAGAGTTAAGAGAACGATTTTCGTTAAAAAGTTTATGTTTTATCGAATATATCATCAGTATGTCCTGATAGTCATACATTTCTACATTTTGATTCTTTAAAACAATTTGCGACTCATTTAACTTTTAATCTTGATGCTTTATCTAATGCATTAGATGTTGCGAATCCCGATTGAAAAAAAAACATCTTTACCTACTATAATTGATTTATATCAAGAATTATATACTTTTAAAGAAGCTTTTTTAACACTTGTTGTACTTATTGAAAGTGTGATTACTAATCCGGCCTCTTCAATAACTCGTGAGCGAACCTTTTCAAAAATGAAACTTATCAAAATAATGAGAAATACCATGACTCGCGGTTGTCTAACCGATTTATGTCTAATAGCTATCAAATATAATATTGATGTAAATAATGAACAGCTTAATGATAATTTTTCTGATAATCATAAAAATAGTCGTATTATATTGAAATAAAAATTGTCTTTCTTTGTCTTTAACATATTTTATCCACATGAAAAAATTAATTTATCACTCATCAAGACAACTCGGTGCGAAAATATAATTGTTGAACTTGATTATGATATTATGTCTGAAAGTTGATATTCATCAACCTCTACAAATATGAATTAATAAGTCATTACAAATAGCTAGATATAGTCTGGAGCTGAGCTCCATCATCCTCAAATTTCTGGCTACGCCGCTATTACATATAACAAAGAAAACTATTTGATAAAACAATGAATAAATTATTTTTCTTTTTTCATTTCATAGAATAATCTTCCATATAAGTTCTGTGTTTGATTTATATAGCAAGACTAAATAATAAAGATATGATACATACCATTGGTATATTTTTATTGATCATTACTTGTCTTATTTATACATATATATATTCTCAACGACAAAAACAAAGACATTGAAAATATTTAGTTTATATAGAAAAAGAAAATTATATTTATTTAAATTCGATGAATTTGTCAATGTCTCTAAATTCCTACGTCGTTACAGGAAAAAACGCTTGAGAAAATTTATTTGATTAAAAGTTGTTTACCTATTGTTAGAATTTTTTAATCATCCAATATTTTCGTGTCTCTTGTTCTTTTTTAATTCTTATCAATTATCGAATGTCTCAATATTCCTTGTACAAAAAAGTCAAAGAATTTGTTATGTGCAAAATAATCTAATATTATTTATTAGAAACCCCAATGTTCCCACGTCGAAAAAATCCTTTAACATATTTATTTCATTAAAAAAAATTTTTTTTTTGTATTAATTCAAAAAAAAAAGAATTACACACATGAGAGTGTATTTTTTCATGTTAATACGAATTTATATCAAATACAATTATATTGATTAAATTGTTGATATTTCTAACATTCATATGAATTATTTTTATATAATAAATTAAATGTTTTTTTTCTATTGTTTCCACTTTATAAATAAAATTAATGAGACAACCAATTGGATGAAAATTATCATTACTGAATAAAAGATTATTTTAATTACGTAACAAGTGAAAGGAAGATTTAATTTTGAGAGTAATAAAAGAAATTGATCGAGTAAAAAAACAAGATCTTTATCAATATGAATTAATTATTTTTGATTATGAAAAAAGACAATGATAAAGTGTAACAAAATTATTTATAAAATGAGTTTTGTCGATTTAGCTCTGAAAATATTTCAAGCTATGTGATTTTGTATTTTTGGTTGTCATAAAATGCTTATGTAAGTAGTAAAAATATTTGTTTTTATAACGAGTTGTCCCTATATCGTAATCTCTGATGCAACCTAATTTTTTTTTATATATTGGTTGAACCAAAAGAGTTAATATTTGTAGTGTGTATACAACTAATCTAATTCTACTTTATACTAAAATTTGAGGTTTCTATATATTATTATTATCAGTTTAGATGCATCACAAAAAAATAATGCCAACGAAAAGTTAGAAAAAACTGAGATATTCTTCATGTATGACTATAACGTTATATAATAAAAGTTAGCTTTTCGAATTTAAAATATTAACATCACTAAAAATAGTATTATTTTATCATTCTATGTGTTATGTTCGTACAATTTATTATTTATGAACGTTGCCGTCAAAAAAAAAAGCAAATTGTGTATATATTTTTCATTTATCATGATCTGACAGATACTAGAATGCAAAAATATACTTAGATTAGAAAAATTTGTTCGTCATGAATAGATAATTAAATGAAGACAATTCATTTCATTTACAATTATAGTACTTCTAAATGGAAAATTTAGATCACTTTTGTATTATTTATACTTTTGTAACTGTAATAAATAGATGATTAAGATGGTGAATAAATATATTATCATTGACATTATTTTTATTTTTAAAATTTTAATATGTAATGATTTTTTCGAGTGACGTTGTGTGCATACAACATTATAGTCCTCATGTATGAAGCATATCTCGATTATTTTTAATTTTTCATTGGTTTTTTTGTGTGAAGTATATCTAAACTGGTAACGATAACATATAGAAGGCTCAAATTTTAGTATAAAGTAGAACTAGAGTAATAGTATACATACTGCAAATATCAACTCTTTTATTTCAACCAATCTATAAAAAAAATAAGGCTGCACAAGGAATTAGAACTTAATTGCAATACAAGAATCACTGATTCATTAAATATTTATAAATCATTTAATTGATAAAAATAGATATTATACTTGTGTGTATAAATCATACAATACGGAGGTAAATATGAAAGCAATTAAGCGTATGACAAACATATGGGCTATTTTTATTTATTTTTCTTTCATGTATTTTTTCATTCATATATATGACATATGAACGAAAATTAATGACGAACATGACCGACAAAGTCAGCCACTTTGTCAATAAATGATATCATATAAAAGAGACTGAAATTTACCATTTATTCTAATAAGTTAAGTAAATCTCTTAACAATAAATTAGTTAGGATTAGACAGAATACTTTAAAAATATTTTTTTCGTTTTTCTTCACTTCAGTAATTTTCTTTCATATTCAACTTGTTATTGATTATTAATTAAATGACTCTTTCTGTTCCAAATGTAACAGTTATTTAATTGATAATCAATAACAAATCGAATATGATAGAAAATTCTTCAATTGAATGAAAAACACCCAAAATTTAAGCATTTACATATCTTTTTTTTCCGGAAATAAACATACTACTGTTACATTGGGACAGAAAGAGTAGTATATTTATTTTCATCCCAAATTTTCTCCAAGGATGTGAAGGTGAGTACTGCCCATTTCTTCTAACTACTTTTCTTTTAGCGTTATATTATTGCATACATTCTGCATTAATTCAACCCAGAGAGATACTGCTCTTGTTGGACAAAGACAATGGAAAGACCTTTTATGTACATACGTATGTACGTACATTGCCGGCCAAGTAAAGTGAGCTTCAAATTTTAAACCCCACGGCGCCAGTGTCAATGTGAAACTCATAGATTGTAGCGCTGTGGAGTTTAAAATTTGGAGCTCACTTTACTTGACCACATTGTCTTACGGCTGTTGGCCTTTATGCCTCCAGCAACCAGGGTCTCTCTGGTCGCGCGCGTGCACATGAATATAAATATACATCAATTCATTTATTTCTTTTCAATTGAAATTATATGATAATCAAAATATAATAATCAATAGCTAAAAATAAGCAAAAATGATTAGTTCATCCCATTAATTTCATGGTATTTCAACATCAAATCGTTGTACTCGTGTGTTACCATAATCAACAACATAGAGATTACCTTGTCGATCAAATGACAATCCATCAGGAAAATTGAGTTGATTTGCTTGTGCTCCTGCACCATTTCCACCAACAATAACATTTCCTTCTTGTGCTCCTTTAGGCCAACGTACAATTCGATGATTTTGTTCATCAGCTACATAAACAGTACCCAATTGATCAACTACAACTCCAGCAGGACAATTCAATTGTATTAAACTATTTCCATATCCTTGTCCACCAGCAACAACAATACCTTCTTTTGCGCCCTCTATCCATTTCATCACACGGTGATTATCTCTATCAGACACAAATACTGAATGTTCTCGATCGACGAATATGTAGCGGGGGTAACTGAGCTGATCAACACGACTTCCTTCCCCATTTCCACCTGCTACTACTATTCCTTTGGATTCACCCATTCGATATCTTCTTACTTCATGTTTATCAACATCAGTGACATAGAGAAATCCATTGTCATCCATTGTCAAACCCCGACAAGAGATATTTGAAATAATTATTTTTCTACTTGTTCCATTTTGACGAGGCCATACAACTACTCTGTCGTTCCCATAATTACAAATAATAAGACTATCTCTCTCTTTATCCATGATCACATCTGTTGGCCAATTCAATTGATGAGTACCATTTCCTTGTCCATATCCACCTGCCACTATTTGTCCATTTGTTTCACCCGATTTCCATGTCACAATACGATGATTCCAATAATCAGCAACATAAATTGTTTGTTCATCATCTACATATAATCCGAGAGGGCCACGGAGTGTTGGATTTTGTTCTCCTACTGTTAGACCATTCTTGTTCCATTTGGCATTTGCAGGAATATCTATCAAACTGGCACGAAGTGGTACTGAAAGAAAGAGAACATACCATCATCATCAAAAGAAATCTTTCATTTTCTTTGAATTGTAAGAAAAGAAAAACTTGTACGATGTTTTTTTTCACTTCATTTGGTGTGATAGAGGGGATTAGAGAGAATTTTTAGCTGCTGTAAAGAAAAGCACCATTGTATCATACTTTGTTGATGTCTATATCAATGATTTCTCAAATATAAAGAATATAGAAATTGGAGGCAAACTTTTTTCTTGATGAAAGTAGTCTAAAATCCTCAAAAAACATTTATATAGAACATTGTTAAATATCATGTATTAAAATAATGTTAGAAAAAATACAGAAATTTCTTGTTCTGTAGTGGTCTTTTTTTCTTTTCATATCCGTTGTTTTATTGAAATCGAGATAAAAAATATTTGTATCTCTCTCACAAGATAGTATATTTCTTGAAGTTTTATTTTATATAATTTTGGACAGTGTTCCATCGAGCGAATAGGTGAGCTCACTCAAAAATGTCGTCTCTCTTGCTTTCATTCTCATTATTAATAGTATTCATTTTGGCTGTTTCATGTAATAGTCCTAAGGAAAATCTTTGGTGTTTCAGCACAAGATTCTCGAAACATATGATCACGATCCTACAAGGATTCACTATTTTTTCCTCAAGAAACGGCTAAATCCTGAGAGAAGTGTGTAAGCAGGAAACTCCAGGATCCTGTCAGAATTTCAAAATTGGAAAAATAAAGGATTTTTGTTCTCGTCTTTTAGAATGTGAATGGAATTCCTCAAAGATTCTTCAGAATAGCATTAGGTTCTTAGCAGGATCTCTAAATGAAATATTAGAGAAATGAACATATAGAGTATCAATCGGCTTGATCTTCAGTTTACATACCAATTAGCTTATCCAAGCTGAATGTGTCATATTATACTACGCAGAGGTAGGCAAGTACGGTCCTTTTGGAGTACGAGTACAGACGCATAAAGGCGCAAATACAAGTTTTGCTAATGATTGCAGAAAAAATATGCCCCATTTATGTTAACAGCAGAGTATTAAAAAATTTAACAATCAAAATGTTTTTTGAACTACTTTTATTGTCAAATTTCAAGAAGAAAAAATATAGCAGAATAGATTATATTTTAAGTAAGTAAACGAACGTTTTTGCCAGTTAATTTTTACTCGATGCGAATGTGTAACAAAATCAGACAGAAAAAAAACATGTTTTATTGGAGCACTTGTTCCCGATGCTGACAAATATTTCAATCCAAATTGACATCAACATGAATATAGATGTTCTTTCGTAAAAACTAAATCTTCTTTATGATTTTTTCATATAAAAAGCCATCCAGTACAAGCAGAACTTCTGTTCGATTATCATATGAAATCCTTTGTATATCATTTAAATAAGGAAATAGACATTTTCGTTTGTGGAAAGAATCAATTTTCTTCGGCTAAGTATCAGCACTAGCTTGCTCAATTGTGTTTGATAAGTCCGTACTGGTATTCTTTGATAATTAATAAATCAGTTTAAAAAAAAAGCAAACAAAAGTACTACGGATTTTCTGAAGCACACGCACGTTAATGTCATTATAAAGATTATTAAGCTATAGTAATTAAAAGGGTCGTCAGGGCGTGGAGAAATTAGAAAAGATCACATCTGAAAAACGTTCTGACATAGAGTACGAATTGTAAGATACATCTGTTACAGGGGTGTGGTACCACGCCATCACATCTATGCCTTTGCTTAGATGTACATGTCTTTACATATCTCTTAGTTATTCTGTGATTTTGTTTTCATTCACATTCTTCTTTATCATTCGATGTATTCATTCGAGTTAATACTTGTATAAGAATAAGCACGATATTAAGGATAAAGTATCAACTTGTAATATTTGGTGCCGTGACCCGTTTCGGCAATTATTCATCAACTACGATAAGTTTCGTTTTTCTCGTGATCGACTTCTTCTGCCTCGTGCTGCTGGACTCCTAGTGATTTGTTGCTTTATGTGTAATTTTTCTCGGTTATGAAAGAACTAATTAGATCGATTATTAAATTTACTGGTTCTCATAATCAAAATGTTATTGACTGGCTACAATATATTGGAGAAGTATTTGATAGATTCCAACTACTAGCATAAGACAAAAATCGTGTTGTTTCATATTTTCTAACTAGTTATACTACTTGTTGGTTTATACATATTAAACCAAATACTCCTGATTGGCTAACATTTAAACGTGAACTTATTGCATATTTTTCCCCATCGCTCTCGTCTTTCTCATCGTGTTCTTTCGATCGACATCAATTAGCCGTTAACGATGCACCAAAAAAACTTGAACAAGAACAGGATCCACCGCACATACCTGCTTCAAGTTCGACAACGATCAACAATGAATCAGATAATAATAATATCTCACTAACTTCAGTTAACGATCATCGAATCAATTCATTCGAGGATTTAGAGGATAAACACATATCTGAATGCGAACAAGGTCATTACTTCCCTCCATTAGTTAATGTTAACGATCGTGATCTAGAAACTCAACATCAAAATGATTGTGCTCAATCAGAACAACAAGATGAATCTTTCATTAGTTCTGATTCTGTTAACACTGATGTTGAAGATATTTCTGCAAGTGATACTCAAACTATGGATAGTTTAACAGCTGCTCATTCATTTATTAATACTGTTTTACCATATGCTACTCCGTATCTATAGCCTACTAAACATAACCCGTGTCACTCCTAAATTCTTCATACAGGTCGCGCTGTTTATCATTCGACTCAACGTAAGACGCAACATTATAATAAAGACTTGATCGATACAATTCAAATTTCTTCATACAACCTTCCTGTTTTGGCTGTTCATCGAGTCCTTCCAATTCTACAATTTCCACTCAGACCCCCATGCGAAGACATTGCATTCAATATTATTATTAGAGAATGGGATTATTTATATAATCATAAATTTCGATATTATTCTCATCCTGGAATAATTCAACCCAGGTTTTCTTTTCGTAAATGGAAATACCGCTCCTTAACATTTTTCTGTTTGTTTTTATTTCGTTCGTTTCAAAAACTGTTCCGTCTTTTTTTTCTTCATATTTTGTTGTTTTTATATGCTCATATAATCGAATGTGTGTGGACACACATTTTCTGCTCGATGAGGAAGTGTGTTACAGGCATGTTAATTACATACCTTCCACATTGTTTCAGCTATCACTATCTGCTTTCCCTCTGTTTGTCTTTCACATTCTCTCATACTTACTACTCTGTTTTCGTTTTCTTCATTCACATACTTTGATTCTTTTTGTTCTGTGTCTTATCAAAACTGTTTCTCTTAATTCATTCGAGTGAGAACGAACCTATCGAAAAGAATAAAGAAGGGACCTCTAATAACATCAATTTCGAAATGACGAAGAAGATTATTAAATCTAGATTTAATTGAAGAAATAAGAACTTTACATAGAGAAGCAATAATTAAAGTAGAAAAAGAAAGTTCACGTTCGAGATGAAATAGAATACAAAGAACCGTAGATATCATAAGGCTAATAGTGGCATAAGATTCACCTTCTTTTTATAGAGTAGCTTCATCAAATAATCCAAATAAAGAAACGAATTCTTTTAAAATTTTGCTCTCTCGAGTATTAAGTAAAAGATCATTTTTCTTCAAATCAATCAGAATGAATTCAGATATATGATATTTCTAGTGTAAAGAGGTGAGAGAATGAGCAAAGAGGACAAAGAAGATACGGCATGGCAATCGTCATCATACAAGTTTGTATCACACATATATTACGGATGTTTAAAAGCGACAGGAAAAGTCATACACTTCAGTATAACCTTAGAGAATATAAAATCACACTAGTTTTTAAATAACATAACTCATCTAAAATCTCGAGTACGAATATTTCGAGTATTTTGCCCATCTCTGATACTATGTCACTCCAACATTCAGTATTTGAATTTCTTACTTAAATATAAACTTTTATTTGAACTTATGCAAATAAAAATTATTTGAGAAATTGTATAGATACAATGTCATTCTAAATATTTTCTACATAGGACACTGGGAATTTTTTTTCGTCCGCTCTTGAGACAAGTATTCAAAGCGTGGTTCTAGTGTATTTTTTCAAAGTACCATCCCTATGCATCAATGCACTTGTGCATACAAATAAATTAGTCCGTAAAACAGTTTTTGAAATCATCATTTGAGAGACTGTTAATGGCTTGGTTCTAAGGCATTCAACATTGAGTTATCGTGATTGAATCGAGTTGCGCATAGTTGATTTTTCAGTTTGGAGAATAAGAAAAAGTCACATGGGTATAAATCTGAAGAATATGGTGGGTTTTGATATGATTCGACATGATTTTCGGTCAAAAATTCGTTAGTAATCCAGATTCGATGTAGTCTTGCATTATCATCATGAAGAATTAGACCACGAAGACCGGTCTTTTGTCTTCTTGCTTATACAGTTTTGAAGACTTCTGATAGACAGCTATTGATATACGAGCTTGCGCTTATCGTCTCACCAGGTTTTAATGGTATCGACTTGATTAAACCAGATTTGATGAAGAAAATAGCTACCATTCATTTGCCTGAGCTTTTGTTTCGATGAACCTTGGTTGGACGTGGATCAGTTTTTGACACCCAAACTCTGGATTGCTCTTTTGTTTTCGGATCATAACGATGAAAACATGATTCATCACCAGTTATAATGTCGAATACATGACAAGATGGACCTTCTACCAATCTCTTCAGTGATTGCCGACAAAATTGAACACGTAGACTTTTTTTGATCATCAATAAGCTAGTGAGGTACCCATCGAGCGCAAACCTTGTGTAACTTCAAATAATCATGAATGATTGAATTAAGTGATGGCGAACTAATCCCTAGGGCATACTCTATTTGTTCGTATGTTGAATGAGGATCATTTTCAATTATTGTTCGAACAGCATCAATTTTTTCTTCGTTGACAGTTGTTGAAGGACGACCTGTATAGGCAGCATCTTCAACACTAAAATTATTTTGCTGGAATTCATGAAACCAATTGAGGACTGTGCCATCAGAAGGTGTTTGGTCCTCCCATGCTTGCACCAAACAGGCACAGCTGTCTTTGTATGTTAAACCAATTTTCCAATCATATAATATCATAGTGCGAAATTGTTCACATGAGAGTTGAAAACTCATATCGAAAATGATGTGAGGATGATCCGAAAGAAATGAAAAAATACAACTATGGATAATCATTATAATAGAACAGATGTCCCAAAACTATGACTTCTAGAAGAACCCTGCGAAAAAAATTTCCTGGTGCTCCATATAGACGGTAAAATTTTATTTCCTTTTTAAGTTTTAATTCGATTCAAATGAATATATTTGATGCTTTTTTAATTTTAGGTCCATTGAAAAATATATTTAGACTTTTTATCAATGCGGCTCTAAAAAATTCGTATAGAATATTTGATTTAAATTTAATTAAAATAATATTTTAATTTCAACTCATTTAAAAATATAGTGGGATTTTTTCAGTTCCGTTAGATTAAAAGAAAATGTCTGCATTTTTTAAAGTTTCAATTAAGTTAAAAATATAATTTGAAATTTTTCATTTTAGTTTTATTTAAAAAATCTAGTTGGATATTTTTCGAACATAATGAACATTATAAACAATATTATCAGAAGATTTGCTAATGATCTATTGAAATTCCATTATGATCTGTAGATTTCAAAGTCTTGATGGAGTCCTTGTCTGAACGTAGAAAAAAAGTTCAACGAATCATTCTATTCATACTTTGTAGATTCCTGACTGAACAGATCTTAACTAGATCCTTATAACTTTTTACCAAGATCCTGATCATACTTAATTTTTTTATAAGTAGTTGAAGTTTCTGTTTTTGAACAGTGCTCCTAAGGAATCTTCTTATTTTCTTGCCAGAATCCGTGTCTGATACGATTATCACTCTTGACAGAATCATGATATGAAAATTTGACTCTATTCCTGACGAAATACTCATAAAATCTTGAGAGGATTCTTGATAGGATTTTGAGTAAATCCTGATAGAATTCTGTATTCTCTACTCAGAAAAATATTTGAACAAGATTTTGAAGAAACTCTGAACAAGATCCTGTTTTACCTTGAAAAATCCTAGAAACAGGAATTGCTAGGATTTGAAACATGATCCTGGATAAAATTTGACAGGATCCTTGAGGTTCTGGATGGCAAAAGATTCTTCCAGGGTTTTCAAGGAATGAATAAGATTGTGACTAGAGAGTGAAGAAAGTGGAAGATGATGATATTTGAACTCTTTTCTTATCATTTGTATGAGATTTTGTTTTGGTAAATTTCTCAAAATACTTCTCGACGAACATTTCCCTAGCCGAGACTCTCTCTAGAGTATCTGAAGATATTCTAGAGAGTTCTTGTTTTTGATGTAATTCTATAAGATACATAAATGTTTTAAATATATAACAAAAATACAGCCGGTTAGATATATGTATGTAATTGGTTTTAGAAACACCAACTGGTATAAAAATACAAGAAAAGTCAAAGTAAGAGTAGAAGTTTTATTTTATCTTAAAATCATTCAATATATTTTGTTGAGCTGTATTAGTACTTTCTGAATAGATAGTAGTTACAAGTAACGTTCATCGTGCCCCAGTTCACTCACACTGTAAAAAAAATAGAAGCACTCCTGAACCCTCCATAAAGGTTTCGTAGTTTTGTAAAATGCTCTAAATGCTTTCAAAAGTCTAAAAATCGA
>JAJEKB010021931.1:2157406-2169582 GCA_022393335.1 Macrotrachela quadricornifera | reverse complement strand
ATCAGCAAAATACTGAGAGGCTCATTATTCCTGGGACACCCGTTATATAAGATAACTCAAATCATCTCAAAAGATAATTCAAAATATTACAAACAAGAGATGCAGTCAAAAGAAATCAGAATACTAATTAGAAGCGTGCAATCATTTGAATCAAAATAAGTACAACTTATCCTATAGGATAAATCGACCTGTTTCATCAAACAATTAAAATTCTGCGTTAAAAAAAATGTCGATGACGATACGCATATGGATAAACCTAATGAAGAACTCTTTATTAATTTAATCTTTTTTCTTTCAGTTTTTGACATAGTTTTGAGAGTATTTTATATAACGAGATGTCTTTTGATTCATATGAATAAATCAAAATTTTTCGTTATTTAATTTCATGTGTTTCTACAATGAAGTTCATATTTTTCCTGATTCATTGGAATTTCCTAAACAATGCTCACAAATTCATCTATTATTAGTTGAAAGAAAGAAACATCTTTTCATTCTTCTGACAATATATTATTTGTTCTTGTGATATATTCTCTTCATTATCACCTATAAATACCGATGTATTTCCAATGATAAAACGATGAGAAGATTATTTACGTAGTTGGAAACAATATCATTTCAGGATGGATACCACTATAATTTCAAATAGATGACATAATGGTTTTTATATCAGAAGAAAGTCCGTCAAAAATGAGGCTTATTAATACTAAATAGTAAAAGTTATGAAAACTTTTTAGTGTCAAACTTGAGAAACGTTCAGAAATTTTATGCTCTTTTGCATTGGAAAAGTAAGATGTCAGTAATTCAAAAATGAAGTAAAATGTTTTTCTTTGGATATTTTGACATGGTTCGATAGAGGTTGTCGAGCGCTGCAAAACTTTATATATGAAAAATTTTCTGAGTCATTTTTTTATGATAAAAAATTCACAAAACTGTTTGGAAAATCTCTAAAAACATTTAGAAAAGTCAGATTTTTTATATGGATGAAAAACACTCGAGTCCTCAAAAAATTGGCTTTTTTAAATTATTTTTACTCTTTCAGGCATTTCGAAATATACTCATTTGATGCAACGTAAAAAACTACACCGAATGAATGTGTTTTCAACGTCTCGCATAAGGATACTAATGAAAAACAGCTGAATTTAGTGTAAAAAAAGACCACTTTTTCCCTTATAAACCCTGTAAAGTGTGCCAGTTTTTTTGGCACATTTTTTAGACAGTTTTCACTAAATTCTAACCCAACAATCCCGTTTAAAAATTTTTTCATATATAACGTTTTGTAGGGCTCGACAAGCTCTATCGAACCATGTCAAAATATCCAAAGAGAAACATTTTACTTCATTTTTGAATTACTGTCACCTTACTTTTCCACCACAAAAAAGCATAAAGTTTCTGAAAGTTTCTTAAGTTCGATACTAAAAAATTTATATAACCCTTACTATTTAGTATCAATAAACCTTATTTTTGACGGGGTTTCTTCTGATATGAAATTCATTATGTTTTCTACTTGAAATTGTGGCGGTACTTCCCTGGAATAATATTATTTCCAACCACGTAGATATAATCATAAAAGGGTTTTTCTCGAGATAATATCATTGCGATATGATCATTCCATCACCAAAAAGAGTATACTACCTTAATCCCTGTTGTATGGATAGGCTGTATTTCTCTCTTCTGATTTTCTATGAAAAAGAACCACAGAATAAATAACCAAATAAAGTGAAGTAGTGCGAAAGTAAGGAAAAGTTTCTAACAATAAAATAATGAACTGAACCAATTCAAAATGTGATAATTTATCGATCAAATTTTTTTGACTCGTCGAATCCATACTCGACTGATTAATTCCACCTGAGCGCACATTTTATCCGTAAGTAAACCTTTCTAAGACTGGCAGAAGTTTAAAGATGTTCGATGTTTGGTAAGTTTAATCTCAAATACTGACATTTTTAGCGTATTTTTTCTGCAGTAACTGAGCTTCCAATCAAAATCATACTTTCAAATGTTGTCTTGAAACTTTATCTACATAAAGAGCTTATTTAAACTAGTTTATGGGAAAATTTTCCGACTACTTGACCAACATCCTTTTAAGGTATAAAGTTTTTAAAATATAGAAGTATTCTCAAGGCTTATCAGAGATATCCATTGCGGTTGAGAATCTGTCGCTGCCGCGATGATAATCAAACAAAGCTACTTGTGCCGCTATCGCGGTGATATTTTTAAAAATCTTTGGATTTTTAAGGCTGTGATCGGTTTAAACTAGAGTTGCTCCTGCTAATCGATCAGATTTATCAAGCCTTATCGTGCAGCACACATCAATATCGAGATTTTGTGGAAATTTCTGAGTTTTGAAATTTCTTTCATAAAAATACTGTCGCCGCCGCGACGGTATTATAAAAATTGCTGCTGCGCCACGATGGTTTCTGGGGAAATTTGCCACTGCTGCCACCACCATCGCGGCAGCGGTAGCGGCAGCGCCGCGATGGACATTTCTGTGGCTTATACTGTATAAAACATGTTTTTTTTTTAAATCCATATTTCGAAAGTACATAATCCAAATGTTCTAATGTTTTCTTAGAAACTAATTTAATTGAGATCTTAATGACAACAAACTTTAAGATTTAAATTTAAGAGTACGATTTTGATTACAAAACTGAGTTTCTGCAGAAATTTTTACTAGATGTTTGATATTTAGTCCTAAAATGTAATCAAGAGTTCGAACGATTTTTATTTTTCGCTGGTGTTATTGAGATCTACTTATAAACAAAATATGAATTTCATCGGTGTCGGTCAGTTTGGAATGTTCTCTGATTAGTTCAATTCTATGCAAAACCCATATCTGTTTGGTATTTTTCGATGAATTTTTTTCTCAACTATGATATTATTGATTTAAAATAGTAGTTAATAAAGATAAATTTCAATTTAAATTACCTTGCCGTAGTTTTAGAAATAAATCTATACTTCCGAATAATATTTTAAATTTGACGGGTGTTATTTCATTTTCAGTTCGTTTAATACCATTTATCCAGCCATATTGCACAACATTATTTAACGTTACATGTAAATTTTGTGCATTTGAAATATTATTTTGTTTCAATAAATGAAATAAACTTTGGCAATAATATTCACATAATGCTCGAAATAATAGTGATTGATTATTATTCATTTGTTCACTCATTACTGTTGGACCAATATAATGTGAATATTTTTCAATTGATTTTAAACCATCATGTGTAATTGAAAACCACAGATCATTAAAGACATTTGTTTCTTTCAAACACTTATCGTCAATTCCGTCAAATAATAGTTGTAAAACAACTGATAATATTAGACAATTTTTCATAAATTTATTTCCATATTGAGCCGTACGAGTTAAAACATATTCATACCATTGTGGATTTTCTTTATTTTTATACTCTTTAAGAAATAAATAAAACCATCGATTTGATAAACTATATTGTGATTGCCATTTTAATTCAAAGTATTCTTTTAATAATTTTATTAATTCACTATTACTGTTTTTCATTTGTTCATTATAAATCTTTGGATTAATACTCTCTTGATATTTTATCAATGATTGACAACCATTTTCTAACAAATCATCTATAATTCTATCTTTCTTCGTATAATTATTCATATCATTGAAAGCAAGAAGTTGTTCAATTTTGTTATGAATCAATTTAAATGTTTCTTCATTATAGTGAGTGTAAATTTTTTCTAAAATAATAATAACAAAACCATTAATAAAGTTAGTAACGTTCTCTATCTGAGGAAGATTTTAAACTAAAATGGTATGGGATTTATTTTAGTTAACTTTTATTTTCTCGAAATTATCCACTTCTCATAAAATGACCGGCATGGCTGAGTGGCAACGTGTTCGGCTCGTACCCACAAGGTACCGTGTTCGAATCCCGTTGGTACCTCAGTTGTGTAATCACATTGGGCAAGTAATTCACGGTCTATTGCCTCGGAGCACCCGTCCGTTAGCGGCCTCTACTGACACACGAGATATTTCTCACTGTGTGTCGATCTAGAGAGGTTGTACGGGGAGCCCAAGTAATTGGGCGAGGAGAACTTTGCGACAGGCTTGCCTTCTGTCCAGAGCTGCAGTTGGCCACAGCTGCAGGAAAAATATCGGGCAATCGAAAATTGTCTTCGGACAATCACCCATACTGAAAGGTAGCCGAAAGGCGGGATATTTCTTTTTCTTCTTCTTCTTCTCATAAAATAAATAGTTGAATTACAGAATTGTTGTATCTAAACTTGAAAGATAACACACGTAGACAAAATCAAAGATATTAGATATAGAAAAAGTATTTTTCATTGATGCATCATTTATTATCCACAAATGAAATCTATTATTACATTTTCCCAAAAGATCTATCTGTGTTCTATATCTACATCATCTATTATCCTTGCAAGTTTTTCATTTGATTTTTCAACTAATGTCATTTTCTAACAAATTATTTTTGACTTCTTAGTTCAAGAGTCTTAATAGAACATGTGAGATACTCTGTCCATGTATTTTATGACTACATCTTTTTTCGATGATCTATTACTGAACAATATTTGAATTGAAATAATAATATTTGATCTATAAATTCTTCATTTTCACTTATTCATTTTTTGATAATTTGAACTTCCAAATCAAAACAAAATTATTCGAAAAATGTAAAACTTTGTTAATGAGAATTTTACCAGTATAATTGTTAAGTTAATTCTCAATGAAACCATTATTTAATTGAATGAAACTGTTCAAAACAATCATTTTATTTTCATGAGACAACATTTCATATTATTAAATGACCACATGTCCTCTATTAATATTTATGTTCTTGCTATGGTAATTAAAAAAATAATTCCTTTCATTGCTTATGTGGCAACAAATCAAGAGATTCAATTCCTCTATACTTCATCTTTTGATTAGGAGTAGATTTCTGACGAGACATGAAAAATCTGAAAAGGATTAGTTTTCGTAAGTTTTCGTTTCTAAGATTTTGAATTTTCAAGATATGGCCTGAGGAAATGAAAATAATATGATCAATGAATGAATTTTTTGATAACAATGCAAAAATCAAAGACCGAAAAGTTTTTCATTCGTATGCGCTTAGTGGCGTAACCAGGAAAAAATTACAGAGGGGGCAATGCCCCATCAAGCGTTGTACATACTGAACGAAAAATTTTTTCGTGGGATTGGGAGTGTTCATAGTTGACCAAAATTCGTAAAATCTTACGAAATTTCCTTACAATCTATTTGGAGAGAAGAGTATTGTCCACGAAATTCACGAGTTCCTCAGAGTTTTTACTGGCAAAATCAGTCACACTGGAGACTATTATTAAAATTGAAGGGTTTCAAATACGAAAATTCCCTTTGCAAGGACTTTATAAAAAATATCACAATTGGAGATGTGCAAACTCATTAACCCGTTCGTGGCGATAAGACCCATCATTGGGTCGCACTATATTTTAAAGCTGACAGGTGACCCGGAATAAATGGTCGCACGTGATATTTCATATTTTAATATTTAAAAATGTTTTATTAGAAAAAAAACCACATACCATAAGATGCAGTGTAAAGAGCTCTACAATCATCATAGTACAGCTTGTTTGAATTATGTAATTCTTATTTTCAAGAAAAAGCATAATTTTGTGCGATCAATATTCGCAACCTCCAAGCCCGTAGCCAGGAATTTTCTAAGGAGGGGGGCGACTTCGTAATGGGGGCCTACCATAGCAAAAAGCACCTTTCGCAGGCGCAAAAATTTTGCTGGCCGTACTCCCCTCCAGAAAATGTTTTGTCCCAAGGAGGGGGCGGAGTCGGACCCCTTGGGCCCCCATTGGCTACGGCCCTGGCAGCCTCAAAAATTGGTCGCATAAAGTTTTATTTTTTTTTGAAAAAAAAAGTACACTATTGAAAAAAGCTTTATTATGTAGATTGTAGAGCTTATCCCGCTGCATCTTTTAGTATACATTGTTTTCTAGTAAAACGTATTTAAACATTAAAATATGAGATATGAAGTGCAGCGATCTACCCTGTGTCATATACTACTTTCTAAGAAAATCGAACCGCCTCCAATGGGTTAATTGCCGGTCTAGAACTGTCAGAAAGATAGGTTTTTTGACTCTAAAAATCTTGGAAATTTTGAAAACATTTAAGATATCAGTTTTGCAAAGTTGATGATATTACTGTCCGAATATTCATTAAAAATATCAAAGTTTTGAAAGTCTCAAATTTAATCTTTCTTGAAACTTCACGATTTTGACAGGATCAAAAGATTTTAAACAGATTCCAGTTTTAGTCGGACAAACTCTCAGAAGTCGATTCTACACATCTACAGCGTGGTTCAAAGGTAACCAGACGTAAAGGATATCTTGTGATAACAGGTAATAAATTGTTCATGATACTTTTCATACCTTTTGCTTGTGTAGAGACCTGAAACTTTAGGTGAATAAAGATCTTGATTAGATATGTATATGATAAAAATTCTAGCTCTCCACACAAACAAAAAGTATGAAAAGTATCATGGACAATTTATCATCTGTTATTATAGAATATCCTTTATACCGGGTTACTTTTGAGCCCTCCGTATATTTCCAATGTTTTACCGCCAAAGGCGGCTACACTCACGACAATTGTTTTAAAAAGTTTTTATCTGCTGTGCGTGTAAAATTAGATGTTCTCTGCGGTCACAAACATACTATTTCATGATGGATAAATAGAAAAGTACGTCCTGTTTCAATGAAAAATTTACAACGGGGGCAAAACTATTTACAGAGGGGCCATTGCTCCCTGTACACCCCCGATGGTTACGTCACTAATGTGAAGGCATGCAAACAACATGCCTGTAACAAGGTTTCTAAACAATTCGTTGGATATGGTAATATCTAAATGAATCACAGAAAAATACTTCGTAGGGAATAAAGCGCGGAAAAAACCTGCCATTCCATAGAAAGGAAAGAAACAGAAAAGAAACAATACCCATGATAGTATAACAGAATAAAAAGTATATATGACGTATTGAGAGGAGGAATATCAAAGCATCGAGAAGAGAATACACAAAAGTGATAGATGAGAACAGCTGATTCTAATATTGTCTAACACTTGACAAATCCGGCATACTATTTTACATAAATTATTTTCATCTACCGGCATTTAATGATTTCTTTTGTAGTCGTGACAATTATTCATATACTACACTTCATTATTTACTTAAATACGCAGTTAAATACTTTAATCCTTTGTCTCAATTGTGGTTTAGGAGAATACATATTACTGTGAACATTAGCACAATTATGAACGCAAGTTTAAATGAATGTAGACGAATATTTGTATATTGGATTCTTCCAGCTCTGCGATTGATTCTAAATAATTTAGAATGGTTTTGTATTTGAGAAATAACAACTTCTTTCACATTTCACACTATACGTTTGTTTTTTTAACCAGTGCTAAACAGCAATAGTGGGTATGCGTATGGCACATATAAAATAAGTAGTGAGTCTTAAAAAAAAATATTCACTTTTAGACAAAACTTACAGGGGAGGGGGCAAAACCATTTACAGGGGGGCATTGCACCCCCGTGCTCCCCTCTTTCCTCCCCCGGTGGTTACGCCACTAACTGTAATAAACATGAGAAAGACTGGCAAAGGAAGTATCATGAAATCCTAAAATGATTGTCTCATATTTTGTTTCACATATATTTCGGTTTAGAAAGGCGATAAAATCTTGAAATTTTTTTAGCGATATTTGCAGAAAGTTCTATATAGTTTGCATGAATATATTCCTGTAGCACAACAATAATTACATTCAAACATTTTTGCATTATTCTCAATGCAGTGAGTCTTAACACTCCCGAATAGGTTTTTCATTTCACCTATGGGAAAAACTATCAGAAAAAATGAGAAGAGCTTGGATTATGCAGATTCGTAGCACTTTTTATGATGTATCTTCTAAAAAAACTTTGAGATTTTATTATTATTTTTTTCAAAATTGAGGCGTATGCAAAATAGAACATGTTGCAATCATTTTGAAGCACCTAATATTGATCTTTTTGTTGTCTAACTTCATCTGTACTAAACTGATAGGCGCTAGAAAAATCTTTATGAAAACGTCAAATTACGCTAGATCATATTGCCACCTTCTGAGCCAATCAAATATTTTTGTTGAAAACCGCACTGTCTGAACTATAATTTTTGTATTAGTCATATTGTTCTAAAACGAATCTAAGATGCAAAAAAAACAACAAGCAAACACATCTTAAGAAATTCTTACAACACTTTTATAACTAAAAGAGGCTATATTTTTGAATCATTTTGAGCGGCAGGGATTGGATTTGCACGAAACAATACATCGAAGTGTAGTAGATCAAAAACTCTATTGATATGGTCTCTGCTAAATAGCTTTGGATCTATTCTTGATCTTTTAGTCAAAAAAGTTTAAAAACATGGATTTTTTTCAAAATTTAAACATTTTGCAAGAACCATCAGTTTATAAGAACATTAGTTGCCATCTCCAGAAATTATTAAATAAACTGAATTGTTCTTGCGTTATTTGTTGAAAATATATCTAATAATAGAATTTTACCAGACAAAAGTAATTCAAAATATTTTTTTTTACCATTATAAGACTGTCGAGTATTAAGAGCTGCTAAAATTATCAAGGCTTTTTCGAAGAAGTCATGTGCTGGTATAAAAATCAAGAACTATCTTAACTCGTAATATATCATTATAGAAAGAGCAGTCTTCACGCTACAGAAATCATCGTTGAACATGCTTTTTCACTTCTCTTATGATATAAAAAACCTAATAGAAAAAGATCTTGTCCGATGATGCAGAGGCAAGGGCTAGCTTTTAGAAGTGTTCCGTTTCTGGATTTTTCCTCCTTTTTAGACTTCTGAAAAAAATATATCTGGTACAAAATTTGTAGTTTGAACATTATTCTTTTCAATAAAAAAAATTGGGTAATTTAGCAGTCAACAATATTGTCTAACAGAGATTAACATTTTTCAAAGAATTTTGCATCACTTATTATAACATGCAATCGAGTATTCTGGCGACATAATTTTGTTTGTCACTATTGAAATTCGAAGAATCTGGAAATGATTGATTGAATGTTATTTATAATCTTATAAATTTCAAATTTATAAATGTAAATAAATCACTTTATTTTTGTTTCATTCTTTCTTTTATCATTCTATTTATGAATGAATAGAATGTTCAATCAAGTAAATTTCTTTCAACCTATTATAAAGTGGCTCGGAGTATCAAGATATACCTTTTTTTATAATCTATTTTAACCAAAATTTATTGAGAAAAAATCTAGGCAATATATAAAGATCCATGTTAATTAATCGACAGTAATAAATTTGCCATATTGAATGTCATTAATCAAGATTTACTGTTGACAAGTCAACAAACAGAAATAAATCAATTAAACAAATATTTTTCTTAACACAGCAGACTTTTCAAGAAAATTTCTCTTAACACATTTTTGGTGCACAGATTCGCGTTTATTTCCTTAAAGATTCTGAAAATTAAATTGACACACCCTAGCATTTTAGAAGAAGTTTGAAATAACCCTAAAGTTCAGGTATAAATGAGACTCTTACTTCTTCAGCTGCAAGTACAATTCTCTTTACATTATAACTTGTCTTCATTTTGTATCGTTCTACCATTTATCTAGCAATAATTATATGAAAAATTTGCTGAAATGTACAAGAACGATAGGTTATATCAAATATCATTATTGGAATAATCAAAAATTAATATCGTTCAGATATTTTTCGAAGAAAAAGTACGACTTAATCATTCACGCAGTATGTTCTCTTTGTCAATAGGGATATATTACAACCTTCATTAAATAACTGTCATGGAAAAAATTTCATTAATGTTTACTATGAAATTTAATTAAAAAAATTTTTTTTTAAATAGTAGCAACATGCAAGATTTTTTTCCGATATAAACTTCGAGTTTTGTCTACATATCTGTCTGGATAATTATCTACATAAAAAATAAAGCATATTTAGACGCATACTTAACTGTTCATTGGTGGAAAATTGAAAGAGCAAAGATTTTTTATGTCCTTACCTATCAGATATGCTGTGCCGAATAAAAGCTAGAATCAGAAATAATAATATGTATAGATGCACTACAAAAAAGGAATATAACAAACCATTTGGATAATCTTGCCAAGGAAAGAAGTATCGTCTTCATTTTCTAAAAAAACCAAAGATATCATAAGGAAACATTAAGAGTTTTATCGAAGATTTTGAATTGTATATAGAGATGTAAGCCGATCGGCTGAGCCACCGTCGCCGCCGATTTTTAGGGGAAAAACGAGCCGCCGCCGCTAATGGGCAAAAAAATGATTAATTTTTCAGCTTTCGCCGCCGATTCCCGAGAGTTCTTGAGCCGTCGCCGCTGATGGGTTAGAAAAATTTATTATTTTTGAGCCGCCGCCGCTATCGTATAAATAAAATGCTGAATTTTTGAATATTTTCGGCATTCGGAGTAAGTTTTTACGATTCTTCTCATCTAATTCTTAATAAGAACGTTCTATAGTATCATTTTTTCTTTTGTGTTAGAAAATTTCTCAAAATTGCGGAGATTTTTCTAAAAAGCTCCTAAAAATCTCGAGTCGCCGCCGCTGATAACCCAAAAATAAACTTAGTTTTTAAGCCGCCGCCGCCAATGGTCAAAAACATTTATAGTTTTTAAGCCGCCGCCGTCGAAACCCAAAGATTTTCGAAACGCCGCCGCCGATTGAAGTGTCGGCTTACACCTCTAATTGTATAGAGCTCTAAAGTTGAGAACACAATCATGTGAACCCTTTTTTATCTATTTTTTGAATTTAAGCCAAAAAGTCTCATAAAATGGTATTCAAACCTAGAATCTTAAGAGGTTCTGCCTAAGAAATCTTTTACAGAATAAAAGCCTTTCTGTCGCTTGCATATGTACTGTCAAATAAGGATGTCACTTTTATTTTCCGTTTCCGAGAACAGGAAATAGAAATGCATTCCTCGCTTTTGCAAACGGAAAACGCATAACAGTTTCAAACAAAAATACAAATAAAAGTGTTTAAAACATCTCGATATATCCTACAAACGCTAGAAAATCCAATCTTAACAGCGCTTCCATCTCTCGGAAATGACATACTAAAGAATGAGAAACGCTTATATCTCTGTCGCATTTTGATTAAGTTTAAGCTTATTTGCGTTTTCGTTTGAGAGAACAAGGACCATATAGTAGTTTTAAGTAAAAACACTAACAAACATCTATAGACATCTCGATACATTCGAAAAAACATGAGAAAACGCAACTTTAACAAGGTTTCCTTTTTTCAGAAACGGGATGCTAGAGGAGATCGGAAAACGCTGACATTCCTGCTGTCGAAGCATTTTTGGTTTTCTTCGATTATCTGTACAGTTATAAGACATTCTTAGTGATGTATGAGGGAGCAAAATCCTTGTTTGATTATATTATTCTCATTTTCTTTGAACTTTTGACTGTAATATTTTTGGCTTTTTTGTCAGTTATTGTCATAATCTCATAAAAAATGCTCTTTTCAGAAAAAGGTATCATAATGAACCATTGGTTCTTTAAGTGAAAATTTATAAATTTTTAAGGTTTTGTTCATTTCGTAGGAATTTATCAATGGTTCTACATAATTCAAAGAGTAGTGACAGATAAAAATGGTTCTAGCTCTTCAGAAGTTTCATGGCGTACCTTCTTTTTTTATGGTAAACTACGCTTCTAGGAATATTTCTACACTGAAAAATAATGATATAGCTACCAAATCCAAGAGGATTTTGTGGACGTTAGAAGGTTTCAACTGTTGCAATCAATTTGAAAACATTTTTTTTAATGTTTCGTAGCAAATCTATGAAACTTTTGGAAAACCTTTCTAAATTGTTGACAAACATTTAGTAAGTATCTTAGATTCGTAGGAAATCTTTTTAGCGATATCAATTATTGCAATCAAATGTTCCTGCACGGCACCTATTATTTTAGTATAATCCAAGTCATTTAAACTAGAGATGTGTCATTTCTTTAACATAACTTGAATCTTTAGTAGCTACACTGTAAAAAAAATAGAAGCACTCCTGAACCCTCCATAAAGGTTTTGTAGTTTTGTAAAATGCTCTAAATGCTTTCAAAAGTCTAAAAATCGAATAAAAAAATCTACG
>JAJEKB010021931.1:2126482-2142406 GCA_022393335.1 Macrotrachela quadricornifera | reverse complement strand
TTAAAAGTATAAATTGAATGAGTTTTCATGGAGCAATATCAAATTTTTTGAAAGGAAACCGACATTTTTTTCGAAAAAATGACAAAAACATGAAAAGGTTTTTTGAACTTTTTTCAAGGAAGATGGGGTCAAAAATATAAACTATCTTATACCAAAATGATCAGAAAGAAAAGCTCTATAAGCTGTGAAAGTTTCGTCAAGTTTAGAGAAGGTCGATGTATGAACCTGGACATTTTTGGTAGATACACCCATATAACTTTTCGGTAAGCGACTGAATTTCAACAGTTGTATAAAAAAATTTAAATGCTACTGTTTTATTTTCAAAAGGACGGAGATGCATAGAAAAAAGCAAATTCATTCACTGATATTTTTCTTGACCAACTCTATTGAATCATACATTAACTGAATGAGTACGCGGAAAATAACGTTTCGATACAATATTGACTAATAGGAGCTATCAACAAAGTAACTTATTTTTGAATCATATTCTAATAATCAATTTTAGTATAATGAATTCACTTTTAGAATTATTAGATAAAATAAAATAGTATGGAAATTGGAACTTAATAGTTCTTTAACAGGATTCCAATCCTTCATATAAATCATCAATTAATTATTTAATTTCATGACGTTATCATCTATCTCCATCTTTTGATGGATATTTGAATTTAAAAATTGAAATGACCAAAATTTTAATCTCAATCATTTGATGATCCTCCTGTTAAAAAGCAATAAAATTATATTTATTATGAAGTGAAAAAACTGTGGCCACTGGAAAAGTTTCTGTATACGCTCCTCTCGAAAAGTGATTTTATACTTTTTTAAACAACATTTAGAAGCGTGTAATCGCAATGCAAAAAGTTAAGCTAGTCCACGTGTAACTTACTATTTCTTTCGATCCTTTTCTTCATTGTAAAATTTGCGTCAGATCCCTCTTCAGGAACCACTGAAGGATGACCTCAATGGAAATATTGCTTTTATTGTCAGAATCTCTGCTATTCTGCCATCTCATAACTTTGAAGTATTTTTTTTAGAATATTCTTATTTACATATAATAAAAAGAATTACTTGATGAAACAATAAAGAAAGTATTTCAAGAAATTCGTGAAATATTTTTTTGAAATTTATTCAAATACTTCTATTTATCTTTCCTGATATATAACAAATTCCAATAATACAAGTAACGCTCGTCTAAAGACTCGCTCTTCTCTTTCTCGTAGAAATCGTGTTTCTAAACTACCATCAAGCTATTCACTTTTAAATTTAAAAAAACCGAAGTAAGATGTAAGTTCCTCAACCTCACCTGCCTTTGACCGAACTTCATAAAAACAAATGTTTTTTGTTAAAAATTTGTCGTTTATTTAAGAACTTGAGCCTGAAAAATTTTTAGAAAACTGACTTCAGTTTTGGATTCCTCGACACCGTTACCCTTCCGTCAATCCTTATAAAAAAATTTTTTTTTGCAGAAAGGTGATCCTTTGTGTAAAAAAATGATCCTCAAAAAAATTTTAAAAAACTAACAGCAGATTCGGATTCCTGGACCTCGATTACCCATGTGGAAAAAAACACGGCAAAAATCAAATTTTAATCGATTTTTTTGTGATTAAAAATCGATTAAAACGAGACGAATTTAATCGGATTTCTTGATTTTTTATCAATTTCAATCGATTATTTTGATTTTAATCGATTACAATTGATTAAAACCAATATAATCCATTAATAATAATTAAAGATCAAGAAACTTTAATACCGATGTAAAAACAACGACAAAAATATCTGATTATAATAGATTTTTGTTTGATAAAAATTCGATTAAAATGGCACGATTTAAATCAGATTTTATAATTTTCATCGATTATAATTGATTATTCTACGTTTAATCGATTTTTATCCTGATAGCTGAAAAACGCGTTTTTCTCCAGTTTTCACTTAGAAATCGTAGCTTTTAATCGGTTTTTCAGATTCTTTGCGTCGAAAAATAGGTAGTACAATGCTAGACCATCGTCTGCCACATGTGCCATACTTCATGAGATGAAACCACTTGGTACTTATTCATTCTTCCACTATGCTGATTATAATGGATTAACAACAAAATAATCGATTAAAATCGATTAAAAGTAGAATAATCAATTTTCACCAATGAAAACAGAAAAGCTGGTGAAAATCTGATTAAAATCGATTTGATTTTTCATCGATTATTCTGGTTTCTACGAAAAAAATTGATTTTAATCGATTTTCTCGGATCGAAATCGATTTTAATTGATTAGAGAGAAAATTGATTAAAATCAATTTGATTTTTAACTGGTTTTTTTGATCAAAATCGTTTTTAATTGATTTATTTTTACAATTTAATCAAAAAGTATAATGTTTAATCGATTTTTTTGATTTTTTTTGAAAAAATCGATTTTAATCATGTTTTTTTTGATTTTTTTTACATGGGTACCCTTTGGTTAAGTTTTATAGAAAATATTAGTAAAATGTTCTTTTGACCTTGTGCGGACATACAAGCAAGCAATCAAGCAGATAATTTATGTTTGCAAGACTCTTCTCTACGAGAAAGAGAATAATAATCAGCAATGGTGTTCATCATCCACCACGATGAAATCATCATTTCGTGAAAAAACACCTATTTTCGATGAAAAATACCAAACCTCACCAATTCCTAACATCAATTGATCAATGCTGATACCACATGATCGCCGAACAGACTTCAGATTCGAAGTCCCCGCATTGAAAAACCTCTAGAAATGCTTCTTTCAAAAAATCGGTTTTCGATGTTTTTTTGACCCTGCGGACATACAATCAATCGGACAATTTATGTTTGTAAGACTCTTCTCTACGAGAAAGAGAATTAGAAAAGATACAAGTCTTGATTAGATGTGTTATTTTGTTGTTCTGAAAATACGTTGAGATCTAATTACAATATATGCAAACATATAGAAGATACTGAAGGTGTCAGTCTTTTTATCAAGGGGGGAAAAGCAGACTTCTGTGCTTTTTGTACTTCCTGTACTTCTCTGTACTTCTCTGTACTTCTCTGTACTTTCCTGTACTTCTCTGTACTTCGGAAGTCTGCTTTTTCCCCCTTGCTTTTTATTCTCATGCCTTTCTTATATCTTCAAAATCTCTGTGCCAGATTCGATATCTTTCGTTAATCTAAAGAAAAATTTATTTAATTTCCAAAAAATTCAGAACAGATCTGTAATGAATATAATATCTGTGTGCGTACATATGTTTTTGTATTGCTGAAAATCTATCTTATTTATCGAAGATTTGTTTCATTTTGGAAGACACATCTAATTGCCTACAACTATTTTCATCAGAAGAGTCATATAATTCGCCAGAAAATCATAAAGAGTATCGTATTCTATAATTCCTTCAGTTTTTTATTAGATGATAGTTCATATGTCTATCTTCATATGGGTTCTTATCATTTTCTCTTCATTCTATATATCACATAGAGTTGGATTTTTTCTTTCCTGCACATAGCATATGTATGTCATTTTCTTTGTTGAGTTCTCTCTCTCTATGTATCATCTCCTCATATGTGTTATGTACAATGCTTTTTTTCACCAGTCAGCACAGCCCTTTTGAAGGCTAAAATGTGAAATTCACACATTCATATAAGCTAGGAACTGTGTCACTGTAAATTTTTTATAATGTGATGACTCTACATTGATAGGTATATGTTTGCACCAAAGTGTTGAGGGGTTCACGAAAAATAAAATTTATTCCGTTTTGCTTTTCTATATACGTTAAAATTTCCTTTAGGTCCTTTTAAATCCTTGTAGGTCCTTTTAGCTCACTTTAGGTCCTAAAGGGATCTAAAAGGATCTAAAGGAACCTAAAAGGATCTAAAAGGACCTAAAGGGATCTAAAGGCAGCTAAAGGGAGTTAGAAGTATCTTAACGGAGCTAAAGGGAGTTAAAAGTATCTTAAGTGAGCTAAATGGTCTATAGGAAACCCAAGTAATAAAACGTTAAATGTTATTTAAATAGAAGCAAAATTTTATATAGAAAAATAAAAGTTCTCTATAGAAAGCAAAACGAAATAAATTCTATTTCTCGTGGGCCTATGAAAGTTTTAAGATGAAAGAGAACGATAATAAACCACAGGAATCATTTATTTTATCGTATCTGCTTCAATGAGGAGATGTTCATGATGGAGGTATCTGCAATAGGAACCTGCCTGTAAGGAAAAGAGTCTGAAAAACTTCGACTTACAACTTACACTTACTATTTTTTTTTCGAAAAATATGTGAGTTTCACAAAATGAGCGTTTTAGAGGCGCAGAGAAAGCGTTATCCTTTTTTTCCTATTTTGATCAGTAACAAAAACGAAATTTTCAAAAGCAGTGAGAGGACGTAAATTTCTTTCTCTATTAATTTTCTGAAACAGAAACGGTTTTACAACCCATGCACCCCTCTCTATTAATGCTTCTGGTTCGAATGATACATACCTTACTTTGTGATGAAATGAAAGATAATCGAACTTGCTTGCTCTAGTTATCTGTCTTCTTCTATTGACAACAACAGCAAGTTTTATCAACATGCACATGTTTCTTACACAACTATATGTAATGACTACCATTGATAAGATCTTATTCTTCACTTTTTTTCATGAACTTTTCTATTCAGATTGATTAGAGAGCCCTTCCCTTTAGAAAAGTCGAAATTCAGTTTTTGTCATAGAAAGATTCGACGAAGTCTTCTCTTTCAGAATATTTATGATTTTTTGAAAAATAAACAAATATGGACGGACTTATCGGTGAAAATTTGGACACACTATCATGTTTTTCGAGTTTCTTTTTGATTTTTCTCAAAATCAATTTTTTTGAGCATACTGTCTCCGCAGGCAAGGGTATCTTAATAATGACTCAATAGAAAAGAGATAATTTTTTTTGTTGTATACAGGGCAGTTACGGCTAGGACTTAGCGCAGGCTCTGATTTTTGAATTTCTCTTTTGATGAAATAAAAAACTTAGATATTCTATATTTATGAGTGCTTTGAATTTGACAATTTTCCGAAAAACGTTTTTTAAAAATCAAATAAAGGAAAATTCAAAAATCGGAGCCTGTTATCTTAGCTCTAAGGATGCTCTACAATTTGAAAACCACCCCCGACATAATTAGCTAGTAACCACCATTGTGAAATCCTTGCTCGCGTAAGAGGCACTGAATTGACTAGAACTCGTGCATTTCTTTGAGATTTGGGGGAGATATTTTAACCATAATCTATTCTTGCTAAGACTAACATTTTCTGAAATTTTCATTAAAATCGGAAGAGAAAATCACAAAGTTCGTTTCTGAGTGGGAGCCCCTCAAGAGAATGCTAGAGTCTTGATTTTCTTTTTAAAAGCTGCGCTGTGTAAATTTCTGCAAAAGATTTAAAAAGGAATCTATATTGACTTCCTCTGATGATATCTCCGATATTGAAAATGAACAAGCGACATGATAACGTTATGCGCAATCGTATTTGGTATAACAAAAATATGTGAAAAACTATTTTTTATTTGTGCGAATAGCTTGACTTCAAAAAATGATAAATTCTTGGTTTTTTTTTGAAAGATGCACTGTCGAAAGCTCTTCAAGAGCTATATGAACAACTTTCTAGAGCAAAACAAAAAGGTCTTCCACATATTTATATTATGCTAGTGCTTCACTTCTTTTAAATAAATTTTGAATTGAAACAGAAATATTATGAATATATCATTAAAATAAAGGGAGGTTTTTGTATAATATTACAACGAATTGTGCAATATTCAGTTTTTTTATGTTCTCTTCTTTCAGTAAATATAACCTTTTTCTTTCTTTTTTCTCCAATATGATAAGTAAAGATTACGAGAAAAAAATGGTGTGTTAATCGTGGTTTTGTAATCGAACAGAATAAGAACAACTGTTTGACCAGTTTTATTTTACACTCACTTTGAAATGGAAGAAAAAAAACGACAAAGACAAAATAATATTATAGACAACAATAATAAACGAAAGAAATTAATATTTGATTCAGAGAAGTTAGTCAAAAAAAAAATTTTTTTTTGTCATGAAATCTAACATTTGTCTTTAAGTTCATTTAGATATTCTTTCACACATTTTGAAGATCTTTCAAATGAATTACTCTACGAAATTTTTGATTATCTTGATTTTTATTATATCCATCAAGCGTTCTCAAATCTTAATGTTCGATTTCAAAATCTTTTAAATGATCCAATTCTTCCTATTCGAATCAACTTATCAGTCGTATCAAAATCAATCTTTCAAAATTATTATACACATATTATTATTCCATATCAACATCGAATTACATTATTTCATCTATCACATCCATCGATTATCGATCATATTTTCTCACCGATATCTATCCTATCAAAATTTATTCGACTTGAAAATCTTAGTCTTTATAATATTGAATCAAAATATTTTGAAGAACTTCTTATTTATTTAATCGACTTACCTCGTCTTTCTTCATTAGATATCAAGTGTACAGATTATACTGAAAATAAAAATATTATTTATCATAAAATATTTCAATTACCTGTATTAAAATATTGCAAATTATTATTGGAAGGAAATATTGTATCTTATCCATTATTACCTAATGAAACTATTAAATACAGTTCTATTGAATATTTGATTATTAATAGTAAAATTTATCTTGATGAACTTAATACTATTTTATTATATATTCCAAAAATTCGTCGTCTATCCGTTCGTAATTTATATAAAAATTCGAAAAATCAAATAACTGAATTAAATCCAATTGAATTAAATTATTTAACACATATTTCATTAACTATGACAAATGTTAGTTTTGATCAATTTGAATTAATAATCAAAAATTTTTTTCATCAAATTCAAATCTTATATATTTCAATAGAGGATGATTTAATATATATAGATGCAAATCGATGGCAAGAATTAATTGTATCACATTTACCAAATCTACAAATATTTAATATTCAATACCAACATTCATTTAATAAAATCAATCAATTATCTTATGATATTTTACTTAAAAAATTTAATTCAATATTTTGGTTTGAACATAAATGGTTTTTTGAACATAAGATTTATCATTATCAAAATGATGATCATTTCATCTTTTATTCAATTAATCCATATAGGTATGAATAAATTCATTTATTTATTATAATAATTATTATTTTTTTAAGACGAAAACAATACATATTATGTGATGAAAGAAAAGTAAATGAAATCGATCAAATAAATTCAGTTAATCAACTTAAAATTCGAACAAAAAAAACGATAATTAATTGTAAAAATTATTTTCCAAATGTTACTCAACTTACTCTATTTCATGATTTCATTCATGAAAGTAAAAGATCTTTTGCCAATCAATTTAGTCAAATTATTCCTTTGAAACAATTAACAAAACTAATTATTTATTCTAATTTATCTTGTTTTTTAAAAATAATTGAATTATTACATTATACACCTAATATTTATACATTTAATATTGAACTTTTATCATCTGATGAACGACAAAGAGTATATCAACTTACAAATTTATATGTATTACAACAGAGTAAAACTTTTCAAACCTTATCCAAAACAAATAATATTCGAAATGTGACTATAAAATCATGTTATACAATGGAATTAATGCCATTTTTTATGAATTTATGTCCAAAATTGCAATATCTTACAATTAATGGACTCAGTTGTAGTTTTGAGCGATTATTGCAAATTTTATTTACACAAACTAGTGTCAATAATAGTCATTTGGCTTCATTTTGTATCGAGGATGTATTTGAAACTAGCGGCGATGTTGTAAAACAACTTATTAAATCGTGGAAAGACATCAATGCTGATGTGACGAAAGTAAGGGGTTTACTCTGGAACAACATATATACACATTAAAATATATATTTATGGTGGTAGAAATATATTTTTATACAAGATGCTTATTGGAACTAGTGTGCATCTAGCTATTCATGAAATCTTTTAATCCTTATATTCATTCATTAATTAAATTTAAATAGTCTTTATTGAGAGAATAACTTATGCTTTAATACCGAAAGGAAAGATGAAAATCATATGGATATTTTCATTTATCATACTATCTTGAATAGAATTCTCTACAATTCATCGGAATTTGTTTTTAAGTATGACTTTTCATACTCTTTCAAATGATATAACTTATTTCGTTTTTTATAGTGCATATATTTATTTATGTAATTGCACAAAAAAAAGAAGACACTTCACTTCTGCTTAATGCTTCTTATGATCAATTATAATAATGTGCAGGTATCACTCACTATGAAGGAACCAAACTGTCTGAATTTGGATCGTTGAGATAATTAATACATACCACTATTTTTTTTATTTCGCGATTCATTTGACAGATATTGAATATCACGAGCAACAGCCCTATAATGTAGAGTCATGGTATCAGTTTGTTTTCATAATTATGAAAGGATGTTGCTTTTATGTGTAAAGATACACATGGCTATGACACTGCGTTAAGTATTAAATCTGAATAGAATTTGCCTAGTTTGTCGTAAGATCATGATTGAATATGAAATGAGTAACGTTCAGGTTCAAACCAATAAACATATGCAAGTATAATTGCAAATTGTGAATAATAAGTGCAAGATTTGATGATAGATTTTTCGGCTACATCATCAAATGACATATTATGTAACTTTTCAATATAGTTTCTCATATCTGTTAAAGTATCTAAATAAACATAAACTGAAAATGCAACCATAAAATCAGCAATCTGAGGTTTTCTTAACAGAATTTTAGTCATTTCAAAAAATCTATCCTTTCCGGTTCTAAATAATTTGTTGTTGAGGAATTGAATACATACTGGCAACATTTATAGCATAAATATCGAAATAGAATGTGCTCCATTGTTGGAATTTATATTCTGCTGTACGCATATGTGTATGAGAATCAATACGTTTCATGCGATGTAAAACATGCATTGAAGGTTTTGACACATAAAATTTTGAATATCGAGAAAAGTATCGATGGTTTGTTTGCGTACGCTGAATTGATTCTGATTGATGATCAATAATCCTTACTTGCTTATCAAATAATAACTCATCCCAAAACATCTGATTCGCCAAACTTGCTTATTTTATAATCACATAAACTTTGTGAAATGCGTAGATTAAGCAGTCGTATGATTCATATAGAAGGATGAAAAGGATAATTTACATACGATACGTGCGCAGTTACACTTTCTTATGTAACGAAAAATATCTGTCGGAAAGGTCGTAGTTGAAAGAGATAAAAAAATAATGTAATAGATGCTAAATGAAGAAAACATTGCTTGAAATACCAATGTCTTCGTGGATAATCGATGTTGGCTTTCATTAGAACCTCATACTGAACACCTGAGTGTTCAGTCATTGTGGTTCCCTACCCAACGACATTTATTTATACTTATAAATATCGATTATTATTCACCATCGTGTTTTGATACATTATTTTAGACGCTAAGTAGGAGAGTAATTTACCAAACGAACTAACTCTAATTGTTTATATATAGCGTTTATAGCCATTTATTTTTCTAAAAATACAAATACAATGCGCGTTGAAAGTTTTGCAACACTTTTTTTGTCTAGAGAAGATTTTTTTTCAATTGTTTTTGTTCAAAATGCCGGTATGGTCTAGAAAACACTTAATGAAAAAAACAGTAGTGTAGAAATCGTTAAGTTGGTCCAGCTTTACAACTTTACGGCTTTTAAACCTTACCAGTGGTGTAGAACTCGTTAAGTCGTTCCAATTATTCAACTTTTAAATTCAACTATCCAACTATTCAACTATCACAGGCAACATCCTACAGGCAGCATCATGCAGGCAGTATCCTACAAGCAGTATCCTACAGGCAGCATGCTTAATCTATCATATAGTAATAGTTGAATAGTTGTAAAGCCGTAAAAATTGTAAAGTTGTAACAACTATTCGATTTATACATGTATGCAATTAATATTATAGATCATTCAGACCATACTATATTTATCTTTACACTAGTAATAGCTGTTATACATAAGTAGGATGCCGACAATAAGCTTGGCATTATTTTTTCTACAAGTTCAGTTTTTTTTTCTTTAAAAAGATGTTAGATTATTGTGTATAAAAACATTTATTAATGTGTGAATCCAACCTTGCACCTGTAAAATGATAAAGTCTATTGCTTGCAAGATTTAATGACAAATAATTGAAGAAAATGAACTCCGAGTTGTTCGAAAGTAATTCAACATCAGATCATTTAAATAGTAACATCAGTGTTTTGATAAAACATTTGCTACATATTTTTCTGAATATTAAAACCAAGAAGACACTCATTAAATTATTCTTTTGATGTCACAAGAATAAAAAATAAAGTATTGAATAAGTGAAAAACTGAAGAAGTTAGTATAGAAAATCCTTCATGAAATATAGAAATGATACAACTCTAACCATTGATTATATTCGATATTATAGAATGATATCAAGTCATTATAATATTAATTATAGTTATATAGGATGAGAAAGACGAAAATAAAAATACAATATAACATGGAATACAATCTAATTGGCTCATTGTATCTATATGAACTGAGCCTATTGTCCTTGGTTCATATGTTTGGCTCATTTCTGACTATCTTTAATAGCTTGACTAAATCATTCTTTTCTTTTAGTCATTGTTTCACATATATGTGCATATATGAATGAAAACAATGATACATATGACCAGCAAAGTGCACTGCTTTACTATACTATATAAGAAGGTAATACTCATCATTGCAATATCATTGATTTTATCGAAGTAAATAATTCTCTTAAAAATAACTCTCAATTAGAGGTGGATAGAAAATACAATTTTTCTTAAAATAAATATATTACTGTTACATTGGAACAGAAAGAGTAATATATTCATTTCAATTCAGGATTATATATTTTTCGTGAGGGATATGAGTGCTTTCCGATAAATTACCTGCTTTTGTTTTTTAGCATTGAATTAATGTATGTTTTCCCCATTAATTCAACCCTAAGAGATACTGCTCTTACTAGACAAAGATAACGGAAAGACCTTTTATGCACATACGTATATTGTGTTGCTACTGTTGACCTTGGTGCTTCCAACAGCCAGAGTGTCTCTGGACGCGTGCGGGCGCATGAATATAAATAAACATCAATTTCCATGCATTTATTTCTTTTTAATCAAAATTACACAGCAATGAAAAATAATAATCAATAGCTGAAAATAAATAAAGTTTATTCATCAGTTCGCCCCATTAATTTCAGGGCATTTCAATGCTAAATCGCTGCACTCGATCGTTTTTCCAATCAAGAACATAGAGATTACCTTGTCGATCAAATAATAATCCTACGGGATAATTGAGTTGATTTGCTATTGATCCGTCACTATTTCCATCGACAATAACATTTCCTTGTTGTGCTCCTTTAGGCCAACGTACAATTCTATGATTAATACTATCGGCTACATAAACAGTACCCAATTGATCGACTACAACTCCCTGAGGATAATACAATTGTGTCAAACTATTTCCTTCTCCTTGTCCACCAGCAACAACAATACCTTCTTTTGCACCTTCTTTCCATTTCATCACACGGTGATTATAACAATCAGATACAAATACTGAATGTTCTCGATCGACGAATATGTTGCTGGGCCCATTGAGTTGATCAAAACGATTTCCTTTTCCATTTCCACCTGCTACAACTATTCCTTGGGATTCACCCATTCGATATCTTCTTACACCCTGTTTGTCAGTATCAGAGACATAGAGAAATCCATTATCATCCATTATCAAACCCAGACAAGAGATATTCGAAATAATTATTTCTCCAGTTGTTCCATTTTGACGAGGCCATCTAACTACTCTGCTATTTCCCCGATCACAAATAATAAGACTATCTCTCTCTTTATTCATGATCACATCTATCGGTCCATTCAATTGATGAGCGCCATTTCCTTCTCCATGTCCACCTGCTACTATTTGTCCATTTGTTTCACCCGATTTCCATGCCACAATACGGTGATTTCCATAATCAGCAACATAAATTGTTTGTTCATCATCTACATATAATGCGAGAGGGCGAGAAAGTGTTGGACTTTGTCCTCCTACTGTTTGACCGTTGTTGTTCCATGCGGCATTTGGAGGAATGTCTATCAAATTGGTACCAAGTGGTACTAAAAAAAGAGAAAATATGATTATCATCAAAAGAAATGTTGCATTTTCTTTGAATTTTGAGAAAAGAAAAACTTCGATGATATTGTTTTTCATTTCATTTGGTGGAGTACAGAAGAATAGAGAAAACTTTCAATTGCTATAAAGAAAAGTACTATATTATCATATGCTTTACTGATGTTCTATATCAATGATTTCTCAAATATAAAGAAAACATAAGCTGGGAAGAAACTTTTCTTGATAGAAGTATTCTAAAATCCTCTAGAAATATACATAGAACATTATTAAATATCATGCATTAAAATAGTGATAGAAAAAAATATAGAAATGCATTAGTAATGGATATTTCTTGTTCTGTAGTGGTCTTATTTTTTCTTTTCATATCCATTGTTTTATACAAATCTAGATAAAAAATATTTAAATCTTACCTTCAAGATAGTAAAGTCCCCGACATATTAGAAGACCCGGGTCTTCTATTTCGACTTCGCATAAAAAAGTTTTAAGGGGGGTCTTCTATTATGTCCTTGAAAAAATGATATTTTCGTGTATTGATAATAATGACCATAGGTATCTTTCTGTAATATTTCATTTTAATATTGAGTATTATAATTTTACTTATTCTACGCGAGTATAAGAAACAAAAACAAGTTCGCACTGTAGTAGTCAAAGAACATTTCAAACAAAAAAAAACAAAATATTTTCTTTTCCACAACAAACTAAACTGCATAAAAACATTTAATTAACAACTATGATTATATTACCACTTTTTTACAATACAAAAATCTTAATCTTAAACTCAATGTGATCTCATTAAACGACTAGAAAAACATAAAGTTTTAACATTTCCACATATTTTTCAAGGTTAGTTGCTTTTGTTGAATTTGAACTGGTTTTTGTTGAGTGTGAACTGATTTTTCTTGAATTTGAACTGTTCAATATCTGATTTGTTGATGTTATTCAAGAGCAGTCTGCTTCGCATTTAAGAGAGGAAGAAAAAATAGTTTTCAGATTTAAATCATGTGAAACATGAGAAAGAATAGACGAATATATTACAAACACGGACTGTTTGAAACAGAACGTAGAAGAGAAAATATCCATCGAGTATAAATCATCCGAAACGTGAGAAAGAATGGACAAATAAACTACAAGTGTGACTTTTTAACGTCAGAACGAACAGGGGACTCGAATAGAACATTAAAAAATATATACAAAGAAAAATACAGCAGAAAAATCAAAGGTAGATTACTATAGCTTAAAAGAAAAAAAGGGGTCTTCTAATATGTCTTTTACGTTGTTTATACAAGGGGGGTCTTCTATTATAGAGGGGTCTTCTAATATGTCGGGGGCTTTATATTTCTTTTGGTTTTATTTCATATAATTTTGAATAGTGTTCTATCGAATTGATAGGCGAGCTCACCGAAAATTATGTTCTCTCTTATTTTCATTCTCATTATCAACAGTATTTATTTTCTCTGTTTCAAGTAGCAGTGAAGAATATGCAATATGATAATAATTGAACTCTTTGCTTACCAGACATTTGAGGTTTTCCTATCAGACTTCTCAAAATACTTCTTGACGGACATTTCCTTACTCGAGACTCCCCCGTGCAATCTCTGGAGACTCCTCAGGGAGTCACCAAGCTATTCCTCCAAAAGTCTTTGCATGGAGACTCGCTAGAGAGTTTTTCTTTTTGTGATTTGATTCTCTAAATTAAATGTTTTAAATATATAACGAAAACACAGCCGTTTAGATATATTTACATAATTGGTACTAGAAACGTCCGGCTGGTATAAAAAGACAGGAAAAGTCAAACAAAGAGTAGAAGTTTTGTTTAATCTTAAAATCATTTGAAATATTTTGCTAAGCTATATTAGTACTTTCTGAATAGATATTAGTTAAATAATTAGATAAATAAAAGGTGAGCCAGAAGTTCTGACTCGATTTGTATAATAAAATTTTCTATGTTAAAACATGCACTTGAAAATTTGTCTTTGTGATAGAAAGATGCAGCAAAATACACTCTACAAAATGATCTATGACTAATTTCCTCTAACTCATATAGTAAGAAAGTTATAAGCTTAGAAATATGCACTAAAAGATTAAAAATTAACCTTGGATGATTTAGATCATAAAAAGAAAATAGTAAACTCGATGTGACTCACACATTTAATTCATGGGATATTTACTTCAAAGTTATTGTATAATTAAGTTTAGACTTAATATTGTCTCCAAAATCAATTAAATAATAATCTTAAAGCAAATATTCCAGGGGGCTCAGTCTCAAAAGGGACACTTTTTTCCTATATTCAGCGATTTGAAAATATTTTGCAGAAAAAACATTCTCTGAGTTTAAATAGCTAGCACTATTTAATCTTTTCCAGCACTACTTACTCGATATCAATAGCTATTTAAAGTTTTGCTAGCTATTTAATATATTCACCAGGACACAGGTGGAAAAATAAATCAGTTTGAATAAGTTTAAATAATCATCCATTGTTAGACTGTATTTCATTTATTAATCAAACAAATCTATATCGTTAATTTATTATTCACGTGGATATATTCAAATTACTGATGATGACTATTTCTCACTCATTTTCATGTAACAACTCCAATTCGAGCAGGGAGTGAAAAAGAGGAAAATTAAATAATTTTAACTGATCATGCGTTTTAAAACTATATTTTATTTATTAAACAAAAAAACCTATATTACAAATATATATATTGGCTGACTGTAAATTAGAATTTTGTACAATATGAAAAAATGGAGTTCCGCATTTGAATTATTGACTAGTAAAAACATTCATATTTATCAGCACTATATCAATATAACTGGTTAAAAGCTCATCATTATGAATACTGATTATTTTAGAAACAATATTTTATTTTTATTCTGAAATTTTGTTAAAGAATTCAGCTATTTAAATAATTTAATAGTTGCAAATATCGTTTAAATAGCTACTTAAGAAAAAGTTACACGAATATTGAAGACGCGCCTTATTTTAAGTAGCTATATCGAGTTTTAAATAGCCATAATATTTAATTATAAAGTATCTCTTTTGAGAAGCTACACTCTTAGACACTCTTGAATACAGATTATGTTTACTTGAAAACTTCAACACGATCTAGTTTCAACTAATAGCAAATTAATCTATTTGTACCCAAAATCTAATTACAGATGTGACTGAAAGAAACTTAAAGAGGTTTTTCGCATTCAGTGAAATGGAGAGGGGGCGGACGAAGGAAGGCGATACAGAAAAGTTTTCTTCTAGTTTTAGCAGAAAACATTTTTTGCAGTGAAATATACAGAGTGGTCCATAAATCAGGTGACACAATTTTTTGTTCAATCTATTTCTTATACATCATCAGTTAGAACTCATGTTTATACTAGAGATACATCCTTGATTACTTAACTTATTCTGCAGGTTCGAGTAGTATACAATGGGAATTTGTTGAGAAAAGTACCAATACGTCTCATGTACTTAAGCAGCAATGAATCAAATTTTCTTTTTGTAATGTTCTCAATAACGGTAGCTTTCAATGGATGATTTCGTTTTTGTATGGTTTTTTTACGCCTTGTGCAAATAGTTATATCTAAAACGCTTTGAACGGATAGAATGAAACTGGAAATATCTCATATAAGCGGCAAATATTGATATTATTTAGAATATAAAAAAAAGAAAATTTAGCAGGAAACCAGGATAATTTGATTTATTGCTACTTAACCCTTTACGGCCGGCTACCAGAAGACACCAA
>JAJEKB010021931.1:2103991-2126278 GCA_022393335.1 Macrotrachela quadricornifera | reverse complement strand
AATGCGAACATGTTGCCATTTGGCAACATCCGGTCGTAAGGGTACAAAAAATTGAAAAAGGTAAAATTTTTCACTTTGTTGCATCCCAATAATTTGATCGTTGTTTTGGTTCAGAATGTCAAACGAAAACAAACTTTATCTATCTGACTATTTTCTATATGCTTTAAGATGAGATATGTCCCAAGAATGCTCAAAAACATAATGAAATCGTGTGAATTTCACTTGTAATTGCCAGAGAAGCTCGCGAATTCAGTGAGATTTTAACAATATTTACGGCACAACGTATTATTTCTATTTACACCATTATACAACACTATGAAACTTGTTTGAATCTCACCGAATTCCCAGTTTCTCTAGCGATTGCAAGTGAAATTCACACGATGTCGATATGTTTTTGAGTATTCTAGGGACATATTTCATCTTAAGGCTGTAAGAAATAGTCCGATAGATAAAGTTTGCTTTCGTTTGACATTCTGAACCAAAACAACGATCAAATTATTGGACTACAACAAAAAAAAAATTTTTACTTTTTTCAAATTTTTGTTCCCTTACGGCCGGGTGTTGCCAAATGGCAACATCCCTATTTTTTATTGTCCAAATTTATACAATAATAGTAGCTGACGAGGCAATACATAGTAGCCCTATGGAGAAAAATTAACCACTAATTGCCTTCACCACTGAATGTTCAGTTGCATCAAAAAATCGTTTTTACGATTTATATGCTTTTTTGGGGCATCGCGCAGAACCTCAGTCATTTCCACTGCGAATGTTTTTTTTCTCTTCTGAACGCATGAATATGTGCTGAAATGTGTGGGCATAATTATCGAATTGTTAAAAAAATGATAAACCATCACTATACGTCAATTCTGCACAAAATATTAGCTCAATGTTGCCATATGGCAACATCCGGACGTAAAGGGTTAAGTGCGTGAGACGTATTAGTACGTTTCTCAACAAATTCTCATTCCATACTAGTCGAAACTGCAGAGTAAGTTAAATAATCAAGGATATGTCTGCAGTATAAATATGAGCTTTAACTGGTGATGTATAAGAAATAAATTGAATAAAAAACTGTGTTATCTAACTTGTGAGTCATCCTGCATAGTAGATAGTTAGATAAGACTTTTCATAAAAGATCTAAAAGTTTTCATGAGGTCTCTTCAGAAAAAACAGAAAAGCTTACCAGAGTTTGGATCATGGCGGGAGTTAAGACACCCCTGAACAATTGAAAGAATACAATTTTTTTAGTTTCCCATCTCACAGGTTGCAACAGATGTAACATTCTCGTTTGCGATTGAAGCGATTTCATCGTATTTCAAATTCCAATCATACATCGGTTTTGCGAAAAGCCTTCAGCTTAGGGTCGCATGAATTCTCATCCAACGAACGTTACTTCTCAGATGAGTCGGATGATGAGTCAAATTTGGTCACTTGTCCGGCGGGACCATTTGATCTTTCCTAACTAGATGCTGTATCAAAACTTTGGAGTATTTGAAAACCCAAACAGTGCCATATAATATCACGGCTAGTTGGGTTGCAAATATATTATCAAAACTGTCTCATAGTTAAGTTTAAACACAGAATGTTTTCCTTCACACAAAAAACTTCAAAATCTATCCGACGTTTTATAGCAAAACATTTTCCCTGATAAATATTCATATGTTCGAGTAACAACGCTGACATCACTAGGAAAAGAATTCCTTGCTCTCATATTATGAATTAGTGCTCAGAAACGCTCTGACTAAGTTACATTTTGATTCATAAACACAATGTATTGCATGAAATGGAGGTTCTTTAGCGATTGCAAATCGCTCTTATTCACTGGGATTAACAAATGATTCATCACTTTAGCGCTCGATTTTTGCTGTGGAATCGTAAAAATAACTCTTAATTATCCTACAGGATACTACGATCTGTTGTGCACATCTTTATCATGTTGAAGAACTCCTGCCAAATAATAAAATGTATCTCTAGAAAACTGATCCTAAACTATTGCTGCCGAAAGGAAAAAGATTAATCAACCACATCATCGTCCACCGCGCCATTCCACTGACAGATCGGTATCAACGGCCGCTTCAGTCAATGCATCATATGAATAATGTATATGACCTTTAGATGTAATATTGTCAAATATGGTCATATTGTGTTGAAGCGTGTATATTCGAAAATGAAAATACTTCCCTCAAAACCCTATCACGAGGTTTCAGCAAATGCAATGTACATGAAACGCTTTTTTAGGGGTTCTGACGAAGAAAAAACCTCTACCAGAGTGGAAAAAGAACCTCACCAACATTGAAATTTGCCGAAACCTGCTTTTTTTTATTCTGGAAGGAACGATTTTTTTTTACATAGCGGTCTAGTTTCGATACATTTGAGCTGAATCCTGATTGCTTTGTATTCTGACTTCACCAGAAATTTTAGTCACTCGCGGAAAAATGTTATTATTGTATCTTCATTAGTTCACGTTTTAGTTGATTTTCACTTTAAAGTGGCTAAATTACTATCAACCATATCAACTGTATCAGGCTTAGAAGCAGTTAATGATTATTAAGGATGAAAATTTTTTGAAATATATCAGATCCTTCGGGAGTAAATCAGAAGCAGGGCTAACCAAATTTTTTTCATGATATAAGAACACGACAAAAAATGAGGTCTGATGAATATGAGAAAATATTTACCAGGCTGAGTAACTGTATTCTGAAGTGCCGTAGTATACTTGTTGACTTGAAAAGTACTCGACATTGCGAGATCATCGGATTTCGAAAGTGTTGTATTGTTGTTTTCCTCATAAGACACTGTCGTCAAAGTTAAATTAATAACTATGTTCTGAAGTGTCGTAGTATCCTCGTTGACTTGAAAAGTACTCGACGTTGCGAGATCATGGGATTTCGAAAGTGTCGTATTGTTGTTTTTCTCGTTAGACACTGTCGTCATAGTTAAATTAAAACACGTGACACATTTGATTTTCGTCGTTGAACCATCGATGTGAGATGAGCTACGTCTAATGAAACGAAATATTCTATATCACGCTTTTCAAGCACTTGACTTACCGTCGCCGCAGCAGCTGCCACAGACAAACAGAAAAAACCATGAGTATAATCACAGCGACCACCACTATTATAATGTATTTGCGTGCAACTCGTCTATTTGACTTATGGTCGCTCAATCTCGCATAATACACGTTTTCACTTTGTTTTTTACTGTATCTCATTTGCCTAAATCTTACTGAATGTGCCGATACAATACACGTCGTATAATTAAAGTTATCGAAGTATCAAATAGCGACGAAACACATATTTGGTTTAAAGGTTAGATAACGCGCACTTTCTCCAAACAAAACAATGATGATTGATTGATAGATAAAAATTTGATGATCGAATCAATAGGAGAGTATTAGTTTCCATCTCACTTACCGAAGGTTCTACACATGTACACGATAGTTATCTGTATGGCGTGTTTCAACTGATACGAAAGACCCATCGAAAAGAATAATTAAGTAGAGTGAAGATCGAAAACACATACTCCGATCATCAGTCTGCCAGGTGATAAATCAATTAGTCTTACAAGAGAACATATTTGAGTGCGCCATACAGAGAGAATTTAAAATCATTCTATCCTGTCAGTTCCTTCCTGAATATTTCGAATATGAATATTTTAGCTGTCCTCATTTATATCGGAAAAAGAGAGAAATCCAGACTTTTCCAATTTTCAATAGTATTCTGCTGGCAGATGCAGCATAATGTTTCTTTTACTACAGACTTCACTAAAATGATCATTTCATTTCTAGAAAAGAGTTTTTATAGAAAAACAACAAGATCCTTTATGCGAACAAACTCTCTGTCAAAAATAGTAGTATTATATATGCTTTTGCATTGAAATAATTCAGTAATAGTTACTGAGTTTTTTCTGAAAACAGTTTAATCAAAAATATGTATAGAACAAAAAATAAATTAAACATGCTTTTAATTGACTACGAGGAATAAAACAAAAAAATATTTCTCCAATCTATTGATCTGCCGTATTGCTCGATTCTTTTAATGAGTGGCGCATGAAGAATTGCGTTGTTAATATTTTTTGAAATGTCTCCATTATTATCCCCTTGATTAGAAACACTTTTTTACCAAAAGATAGCACTTGAAATTCTCTATAAAAACATATGTGATTTAATTCAAAAACTGTTCAGATGTATTTGAAAAATGATGAAAAGTAAGAACATACAAAAAAAGTGTAAAAGGTAACATATTTCGTTCTCAAAAGGAGCTAAGTTTTGAACGATCGAATTTCGTCTTTAAGAAAATAACATTTTTTTGGCGAAAAATGAATTTGTGTTTTTTTATTCCATCTTTCCATACAGTTGTTTTTTTTTAAATTGTAGAGCCTTTCACACTACATCTTTTGGTGTTTGTATGTTTTTAATGGAGCGAAATGATGAAAATATAAGACACAAAGCGTCTTTATTTTTCATCTTTTTTCAGATGTATCTAAAAGAGTTTTCCAATTAGATAATATTTGATTTTAAAGAGAAGTTTAAGCGCTATCTTTTGATTAAAAAAGTGTTTTTAATCAAACGAATAATATAGGAGAAATTTCGAAAATACTAACAGCGCAATTCTTTATGCGCCATCCGTTAGATTGTCAAAAATAAAATGATATCCCTGTCATCAAAATAAATCTTTAAAATTTTTTAAAAAGTAATTATATGTTCTGATAACACTTGAAATTCTTTATTTTTCCATATATTTATTTACTCTTTTGCACTTATCTATTATCGAGACAATATGGCAATAACAAAATTATCTCAATTCATATTTTCGAAAAAGTCTTATTTATAACATATTTTTTCGAGCTAATAAATACATCAAGTAATTTTTTTATAGCCGCTATGGTTGAGTTGTTACGTTACTTGGCACATACCCACAAGGCACTGTGTTCAAACCTCAGTAACATCATCCATGGAATGGCCTTGGGCAAGTCACTAACGGCTAATTTGTCTCAAATGATTCGTTCCGCATGAATCATTCGTGCTGATTATACCTATAGTCAGTATGTTGGACGGAAGAGAATTAATGGACATAACATACTTCGAACAAGTACAGGTATCATGATATTTATTACCTATTTAATCCCTTCAAAAGTATGTCCTACTCACAATGAAAGTGGGAGCATTCACTAGAAAATATAATTTTGTATCTAATACATCGAAATTAACTGACGAAATATAGTTTGATCACGTGAGAAGAACCAATATTAACACAAGAAATTGTCAACATTTTCAATAGCATGATAATGATGTGATCTTTTTCACTCTTCTAATATGTATTGTATCAGTTAATTTAGGTATATTCGATGCAGACAGAAATTTTTTATGGAATTGTACAATTTCCATTCAAAAAACATATTTTCGAATTGAAAAGTCTCGATAATATCATGCTATCATACAGGTTTGACTATTAGTGATATTCACATTGATTTTTCTGACCAGACTAAAGTGTGTCTCGTAGATCAAGAGTAGTGAATAAAATACAGAATGAAAATTTCTTTCCAATGATATAAATTCTATGGATTGAACATTTTTTTTCAGAAAGAAAAATTTCTCATTAATATTGTAGTATTAGATTGATTTTATTACATGACGAAAGTATATTCTGTGGACAGAATAGGTTCCATTCTATAGATAATCAAATTTCGTATTCAATTCACTTAATTCTACATTTAATCTACTTGATTCGATTCATGATAATATATTGGTCAACTGAAGATTGACAGGGTATACTTCCACCAGATTAAAATAATCAATATGAATGCCATTTATGGAGAAAGATTTGCTTCCTTCCTACATATACTCGATCAATAGAAAGTTTATCATTCGATAGAGAATTTAATTCTATATCTTATCCACTTATTTTGTGTGATGAAACATATTTTGATAAGGTCCAACAAGTCAATTTTGGTACCATCAATAGTTAAAATTTGTCGTATCATAATATTGATGATAGATTTTTCTTACTTCGAAAATATGCTTGGTCAATTGACATTGTACCATTTGATGAAGAATCAAACTCTACATTTTATCCATTGAAAATCATCTACGAAACATACTTTGATCAAGCCAAACGAATCAATATTAGTACCATTAACAGTTCAATTTATGTAGTACTACAATGTTGACAAGAGAAATTTCTCTTCTTCGGAATGCGTTGGATCATTAGACAAATACCATTCGGTAGAGTATTACATAGTACGTCAAATACTCTTGGATAGATATATCGAAGATGGTTGAATGATTAGTTTGAAAAGTTTTCATTCTTTGAATTATTCGTTGATGAGGATTCTGATAGCGAATCAAATCACGTTGATTGTTGCGACCTCATGTTGGATACTGATTTTAATTCGTATTCTCATCTTTTTGATTTTTGATTGATTGCTCTTATCACTAATAGAATATTTTCTTTCGTCACGGTATAATGCGTCGTGCTTGTGCTAGCTTTAAATCGAAAATGTCTCATATAAAATTATCATCTCTTCATCAAAATTTAGAATTATCCTATGAAGTACATGGTTCAGGTAAAATAAAAATATTATTTATTGTAGGTCTATTAACTGATGGTACTGCTTGGTTTCGTCAAGTAGAGATATAAAATAATCAATTGCGTTCTTTAATATCTATTTTTTTAGACTGAATTTTTTAATCAACAAGCTGATTATCAAGTATTGAATAAAAATTAACTAATTATTTTTAATCTTATGGTTTTGTAGTCTGTCAGTTATGATAATCGTGGATTCGGTCATTCATCTTCTCCATTAACATTTCATTATTCTACAAATCAAATGGCAAAAGATGCACTTGCACTTATTAATCATTTACAATGGAATCAATGTCATGTTGTTGGTATATCCATGGGTGGAATGATTGCACTTGAATTAGCATTAATAGCATCAGAAAGAATTCTTTCATTATCACTTTTAGCTACGCATGCTGGTGGTCTTACTAGTCAAGCACCATTTATTGGTATATGTCATATGATTAAATCTATACTATTACGTGATGAAAATTTAAGAATAGAAAATGTTTTAAGTATGCTGTATAGTGCAAAAACACTTGTTGAACCAGATAAACGAAAAGTTAGAAAACAAAAAAAAAGAAAAATCATATAAATAAAAGATTTTCTTTTTAGTCTCTTTATGATTATCATCTTAAAATATTGCAAAAACGTATTTCATTATCAATCATTGGTCTTATAGGACAAATAACTGCTGTTTTTAGACATTACATAAGTTATACAGATTTACTTAAAATTCGTTATTCACCATTTGAATGTTTAATTATTGTTGGTGATGAAGATCGTGTTGTACGAGAAGTAAATTCTTATATAATTCAACGAGTTAGTCCTTATAATTAAGATTTTATTAAATAAATTTCTTATGTCATATAATCATAGGTTCTTGGTTGTCGTCTTGTTAAACTCGATAATGCTGGACATAATTTACAAGATGAATATGCACAAGAAATTAATCAAGAATTATTAAGTAAAAAAGATTTACAATAAAAATCTACCAGCTGTCTGAAAATAATTTTATCTATATAGATTTTTTTGAATCAATTCGTAAAAAGAAATCATCAAATAAAGAAATATCAGAAGAATATGCAACAGAACTACAAGCTCTTGAATTATGTTGTCAACATCGTACACATTGTTTTGTACATGATATAATTGGATTCTTAAAGGTAGTATATACTGTCTAAATCAAATGAATTTCATTTTCAACTATTTATTTCCCTTATAAAATATCTTACTGTAAAAGTAAATCACTGATAATATTAAACAAGTTACTTTTCATTATGAACATCTTCGAACTGTTAAAATAAAAGAACAATAGAGTTGTCCGATCACACACAAATAATCAACATACATTGTTCAAAGTATTCTTTTTTTCAGGGTATGCTTTTCGGTATAATTCTTTACAATTTATTGCCTATTATTGGCTTAACAAAATTTCATTTGGTTGGAATTCATTTAACTTGGAAAAGTGTTCTATTACTTGGATGTTTGAAGTATATCAATTTTATTATTATTATATTCACGCGTTTCTTTTTACTATTTTCAGTGGTGTTCGTCGAACTATTGTATGTATTTTTAATGCATTTCGTGCACGATATTTTATTCAAAAACATCGTTTACAACTTGATCGAGCTGCTCATCATGGTAGAATTGGTGTTGCTTTGCCTGAAGAGATAAAAAGTGGTGTACCATATGGTTGTGGTTTCGAATTTCCTGTACCATTATTAATACTCATAGCTAATCTAATTGGTCTTATTTATTTGATAAGAATATCTGAATAAAAATGTTAACTATTATATATTAAGGATGATCTAAAAAATTCGATATTTCTCAGAATTAATAAGGAAGATACACGATTCATATTGTTTTCTAGGTCGTAAAATCCAAACAATCGTAAGCATTTGTATGACAATGTAGAAAGAAGAAATGTAAAAATGAAGATATATTGTAAAAATTATGTTTCTATAATATATTTATAACTTTGTATTCAAATTTGATCAATACAGATGATTGCAACATTGTGAAAATACAAAAAGCTATATTATTTATGATTATATTTGAGAAAAAAACAACAAATGAGAACATCTTCAAATGAAATAGATTGAAGAACTTGCTAAAATATGCAAGAGAGAATATACATAATACGTATGAAGAGAATGAGAAGGACAATGGATACACCTGAACACGCTAGAAAGTAGGACAGATTATTGACGTACGATGACAGAACGAAAAAAGATATAAGATATCGCACCCTCATAAAGCACATTTTTCTATACCATTCGAGCTTCTACGTATTTTAATTTGATATAAAATTAACATGATATTCCCACGATGCACTATTTTTGCTTTTATCACACATTAATTAACAGGTAAATCATCACATGACAAACGAGAAGAGAAATGTCGCCTTTGAGTTTCTGCCTGATCGTTTGTTTTACTTTTCGTTATAGTGATACGAAAGAGTATTATGCATCAGTGATCACTGCTTAAGGCAGCATAAAAATATGCGCTTCTTGTACTTTTTTAGTTTTCTACATTCGTTTTAAATCAGGGCTAGTGTATTTATCCGTTCTTCTTTGAATTCGATCGTTTTTGGATATTATTCAACGGTAACTATAAATATAATATTTGGAATATTAATAAAATATGCTCTAACTTACTCTAATTCATTCTCATCAACATCTTAATGAGAACTATATCATGCCCCATCTAGCATGGGCGTAAAAAGAAATCGAAAGATACATATTTATTCATACTTTTGAAGAAACAAAGTATTGCTCGTATAGAAGAGAACACAGAATAATAAAAGAAATATGTCTTATCATGCAGCGCATGTGAATATGAACTCGCAGAAAAATGAGAGCGTGTTTTCAATATATATTTTTTAATAGAATCTTTTCTTTTAAAAACAAAGATTGAGTATTTATGTCAATTTAGACTATTTTTTTTCAATGAATATATTGATTCTTTCTGAACATCTTCGTCCTTCAGTAAATGGTATTGTTGTTCGTATGGAATATTATATAAAATATCTAAAACTACTTGGTCATGATGTTACTGTTTATGGCCCAATGAGAAGTCCAACAGCAGATCGAAAACTATTCAGTATTCCATTTTATTTTTTTAATAAAGATGTACGTCTATGTTTTCCATCATTACAATTGTATATGGATATTCTTTTTCAAAAATATGATATGGTACATATTGTTGGTCCAAATCCTTTATTAGGCACGTTTATTATTTATTTACTTTGTAAATTAGTAGGTGTCAATGTATGTACATCTTATGATACAAATTTAGCTATTGCATCGAAGGAATATGTAAAAAATTCCTTTATTCTTAAATTATTTATGTGGCTTGGTATTTATTTTCATTATTATCCAACAATATGGATGAATATACCTATTTTACATCCTGAAAATTTCATTGATTTAAAAGTTTCTTGTAATAATTTTGATAAAGGACATATTCTATCAACAGGTCTTGATACGAGTTTATTTCAATATTCCGAAAATTTTATAAAAAATAAATTAGTATATGTTGGACGAATAGCACCAGAGAAAGGTTTATTTCGATTACTTGATCTATTTAAATTAATTCAAGACAAATATAGTTTAGATATTGTTGGTTTTGGTCCAATTGAAAATGCATTGAAGGTATATGTCAAAGAAAAACAAATAAAAAATATTCAATTTATTGGTCGAATTGATTATGAAAATTTATATAAGTATTATGGAAATGCACAAGCATTTTTATGTACAAGTTTATTTGAAACATTCGGTTTAACATTACTTGAATCATTGTCATGTGGAACTCCTATTATCTATCCAAAATATCCTGTATTCGAGCAATTATACAAACCATATTTTCCTCAATTAGAATATGATCTTAATAATGATAATGAATTTATTAATGCATTGAAATATGTTGAGCAACATGGTGAACATTTACGACAGTTATGTCGAACATATGCCTGTCGATTTTCATGGGAAAAATCAACTGAAGATCTTGTATCACTCTATCAAAAACTCATTGTTCATCACTAAAGAAATATATTATTTATTTAAAAAGAATTTCTTTTCATGGTTAATTAACTAATAAATTTTTATGTCTGTCATTCAATTGATCCATAGTAATTATCATCTCACACTCGTCCAATGTTATTAATTACATGACGAAGAGAAGACGTCAGTATAATGCCATATCTACTATATGCTCCTGGTCTGATAATATGTAATCTCATACAATATTTACTTTTAATGTAATATTAAAATTAGTTCAATTGATCTTTGTTCTATTGCCTTTTAAAGTACTTATATAAAAAAGAGATGATGGAAATTAACCATAATTGTTTACTATTAATATTTTGTCTTGTATCTGAATCTATGTAGATGATAACAAAAAAGAAACTATTAGTACTTGAATATTTGTTCTCGTTTCTGCTGATAATAGCTAACTGATAAATATATCATATAAAAACAAAGGTGAAACTCTTGTTAAAAAGGATTAAACATTCGTTATAATGATATCAAACAACATTTTTCTTTTTAATATTCTCTTTCTATCTTGGCTTCCAGTATTATGTATCTCTGTTCCTTTACCTAATGATGATATTGCTATTATTCGTCAACGTGTATTAGAACTAACAGTTTGGCCAACCAAAGAAAAGATACCAGCTACAGTAAGAAATGCACTTTCTTTTAGTCATACTTTGAATAGTTCTTGCTATTGGCCTGATATCAATTATGCAGACAAAAGTATTGTTGTTTGGTCAACAGCAACACATATGTATAGAATAACTACTATGTTACAAGCATTAACTGTTAATGGATCAATTGTTAAAAATGATCCTAAATTAATGGCAGATGTTCATTGTGCACTTAATAATTGGTTTATCAATGATTGGCAAAATCCAAATTGGTGGTTTAATCAAATTAATATTCCTCTTCAAGCAACTAGTCAATTGTTGATGTTAGGTGATAATGCAACTAGTTTAGAAATTGAAAAAATTAAAGAAATATCTTATCGTGCAGCTTGGTGGTTACATAGACCTCAAGATGTAGGTGCAAATTTAGTATGGATGATTCAATGTCAATTATATCGATCATTAGCAACTATTAATATAACAGGTATTGAACAAGGTTTTTCACGAATGTGGCAAGATGTTGCCATTTCATCATTAGGTGGCGAAGGTGTACAAAATGATTGGTCTTATCATTTTCATGGTTTACAATTATTATCTGGTGCTTATGGACTTGTTTGGGCTAATAATATATTTTTATTTCTTCAATGCAGTGAAAATACTCGATATCAACCTAATGATGAAATTTTATCAATATTTGTTCAATTCATAACTAAAGGTGACGCATGGATGATAATGACAACAGAATGGGATTGGCATGTAGTAGGTCGAGGAATTTCCGGTCCAGGTAATGGATTTGCACATGGATTTACAATAAGTTGGATAAGATCAGTAGCACAAATAGTTCAATCAAATGATACTAGAATTGAATTAATTAATTTTGCTAATCGTCTTGATAATCAACCAAATACTCCTTTACTTATTGGTAACAGACATTTTTTCGTATCTGATTATCAAGTTCATCGTCGTGCAAATTGGATAACTACCATTAAAATGCAATCCATTCGAACACAACCAGTTGAATGTATCAATGGTCAAAATTTAAAAGATGAACATGGAGGTCAAGGAGTACTTAATTTGTATAGAGCTGGTATAAATGATTATTGGCAAATTTTTCCTATTATTGATTGGCAAGCTATCAATGGTATTACTGTTGAACATGATATCGCACTTGAACAATGTAAAGGTGGTAATTTTGATATGAAAAGATTATCATTTGTTGGTGGTGTTAGTGATGATCAGTATGGTTTGAGTATGATGGATACAGCATCTCATAATCTTACTGCGAAAAGATCATGGCATTTCTATGATGATGCTATTATTGCATTAGCAACTAATTTAACATTAACAACATCGACAACAGCATGGACTACACTTGCTAGTCGATTATTACCTTATGGTCAAATAACTATTAGTTTCTTCAATTCAACGATTGTTACTCTTACTGATGGAAATTATTCTTTTCCTTATGTTCAAAATAAATCATCCAATATACAATGGATTCATGTAGGTGGATCTAATATTGGTTATCTTTTACAGTTACAACAACAATATGCTTCATTAGGAATACAACTTGGTACAAAAACAGGTAATTATGATGCCATTGGTCCTTTCAATTCGACAGTAACAGCACGAATGTTAACTTTATGGATAGATCATGGTGTTGGACCATACATTCTTGATTATAATTATATGATCTTACCTAATGTATCTCTTGAATCAATGTCTACATTGATCAAACAATATAATGAAGAGCAAGTTTTTACATGTATTTCAACTAATAATCTTTTTCATGGAACAATGTGGCCTGCATTAAAACGTGCATCATTTGTTTTATGGGATAATATTACAACAATATTTTCATGCAAAAGTCCATTGTTTGAAATTAATATACAATTGAGTGATGCTGGTGCTTATTTATTTAGTGAAAATGAAACAGATTTTACTTTAACAGCTTCTCATCCCATGCGTATTAATAGTACTATGAAAGTAATAGTTGATCGAGTAGGATATGGGGAAGGATGTACAGCATCATCTGATATTGATACAACAACAACAACAAATGTAGTATTAAAATTATCTACCTCTTCTCAACTCTTAGGTAAATCAGTGAATGTGACATGCAAAAAACAAAATCTAACTAATTGAAAAAATTTAATTTAATATTTTCTTTAATGAAATAAAATCATGTGTTTTTATTATTAATTAATCATTTAAAAATTCTAGATATAATATTTGCATTAGAATTGATCAAACTACATAAAAATAAAATAAAATTTCATAATATATGTATGTGAATACTAATTTCTTGTTTTATTACTTTTTTTATTATCACTAACAATGGAATCTTTTGTATTGATTATCAAGAACATTGACCATGTTCTTCAAGTAGTATATATTTTAGAATTTATTAAGCTTTTTATGCAAGTACACTAATATCAAACTGCAAATGGATCTGCATTGCGTTTAAAAAATAAATTATACGAAGGATGTCTACAGATTATGTGTATAAATGTATCACTTTATGATTTATTAATTGCTCATTTATAATTGATGATACGAAATTACAAATCGACTGTGAATTTAAACTAACGTTCTTTTTTATTCTATGCCAGGAGTCTCATGTCAGAAAGAGTTATTTAATCTAAACTCGTAAATGAATTTAGTAAACAGCGCAAAGCATCTTCTTTATTTAATCGAATGAGAGCTTTCTAATGAATTTTGTATCAAACCAACTGTTTGAAATTTTAGAGTCATTTAAAGACAGTCACTTTAGTGAACTCTATGTGTATCAAACTCTTGACTTTAGTGATGAATATGATGAAGAAAGTATTGATGATATAAATGATTATGATTATGTGAATATTATCAACAGCCATTTCATGTTAGAAGAAATGGAAAACATAATTGAATGGATTGATCAACATTTAAATCATAAGTTTACAACTATTAAACTTAAATTTCGAAAAGTCAGGTATCCATATTATCTACCAAGATTTCGAGAATATGTTAAAAAGAATGGCACAAGATTTGGAAAACTCGAAAAAACCAACGACTATTGAAAAATTTCGTATCAAAGGTTTGATATTTATTGATTTAAATCGTTGAGAAGCATCAATGATATTTTTACCTTCTATCGGAGGTATGATTACTATTCGTTAGATCATATCATCGAGAGGTTTTCATGACATAGTTTGAACTCTTAATGAGACGCACCTCGTGTTGGATGTATGACAACTACGCAGCAGAGCGGATCATCGAGAAGTCTGAATCAGACATCATGGAGGCTCAATGAGATTTCTGGCCCGTATCAGAGGTATCATTACTACTTATTAGAGTAGATCGTTGAAACGTCTTAATGAGATCTTTCGTAGTCTCAATGAGACTTTTTCCTTTCCACTGGATTTATGATTCATATGGATTAGACCGGATCATTCAGAAGTCTCAGGAGGCTTTTGACTAGAAAAAAGACATTTTGAGCATTGTATCTGATTGTAAAGTATTTTTGAGATTCATTATTTTAAGAAAATCTTTTAAATGTTGATGGGGGAAACAATATCTTTTCCGATTTTTTTCCGAACTGTCATGAGATAATACTTCTGTGGTTCCAGAGGGATCCAGGTTGTTTTACGAACGTATCCTGTGGGTTCCTTATTTTTTTTCGACAGGATACGCTGTTGATCCGTTTGTTTTCCAGCATGCGGAAATGCTTGGAATACATCGTTTCCGGCCGATTCCTCACCGTATCCGGAAGCCGGAATCTTCGGTCTGGAAAGCTAAAATAATCAACGAAACATTTAGCAAAATTGACAAAAAGAAGGATGTTTGCCTTAAATTTTATGATCTTTATCGTTCACCTATTAAATGTGATGATCGAACGTTTCTAAAGTGTGCGTAGTGCAAAAAAACTTACTGTTACTATCATTTGATTAAAAAATTTCATCTCCATTTATCATAAATCTACTGTTCGTTTTTCATATAAAATAAACTTGAGAGTGTACTAATAATTTATAAATTTTTATATAAAAATGTCGACTTTGTTTCTATTCTAGTATCGATATACTTATACAAAAAGCTTAATCTGGTGAAACTCTAATGTGATCGATAATTTTCAGCAATATTCTAAAGTATACACTACCTGAAGAACTTGATCATTATATAAAATATTGAATATGAATAGTTTTCATATTTATCATGCTCACATTAGTGGCGTAACCACCGGGGGAGGGGAGGGGCACGGGGGTGCAATGCCCCCCCCCTGTAAATTTTTTCTGAAAGTGAATATTTTTTTTTAAGATTCACTACTTATGTTATATATGCTATACGCATATCCACTATTGCTGTTTAGCACTGGTTAAAAAGACAAACGTATAGTGTGAAATGTGAAAGAAATTGTTATTTCTCAAATACAGTACCATTCTAAATTATTTAGAATCAATCACAGTGCTGGAAGAATCCAATATACAAATATTCGTCTACATTTATTTAAACTTGCGTTCATAATTGTGCTAATGTTCACAATAATATGCATCCCCCTAAACCACAATTCAGAAAAAGGGTCAAAGTATTTAACTGCGTATTTAAGTAAATAATGGAGTGTAGTATATGAATAATTGTCACGACTACAAAAGAAATCATTAAATACTGGTAGATGAAAATAATTTATATAAAATAGTATGTCGGATTTGTCAACTGTTAGACAATATTAGAATCAGTTGCTGTCAGCTATCATTTTTGTGTATTCTCTTCTCGATGCTTTGATATTCCTCCTCTCATTACGTCATATATACTTTTCATTCTGTTATACTATCATGGGTATTGTCTCTTTTCTGTTTCTTTTCTTTCTATGGAATCGCAGGTTTTTTTCGCGCTATATTCTCTACGAAGTATTTTTCTTTGACTCACTTAGATATTACCATACCCAACGAATTGTTTAGAAGCCTTGTTACAGGCATGTTGTTTGCATGCCTTCACATTAGTGGCGTAACCACCGGGGGTGCATGGGGGTGCAATGGTTCCTCTGTAAATAGTTTTGCCCCCGTTGTAAATTTTTCATTGAAACAGGACGGACTTTTCTATTTATCCATCATGAAATAGTATGTTTGTGACCGCAGAGAACATCTAATTTTACACGCACAGCAGAAAAAACTTTTTAAAACAATTGTCGTGAGTGTAGCCGCCTTTGGCGGTAAAACATTGGAAATATACGGAGGGCTCAAAAGTAACCCGGTATAAAGGATATTCTATAATAACAGATGATAAATTGTCCATGATACTTTTCATACTTTTTGTTTGTGTGGAGAGCTAGAATTTTTATCATATACATATCTAATCAAGATCTTTATTCACCTAAAGTTTCAGGTCTCTACACAAGCAAAAGGTATGAAAAGTATCATGAACAATTTATTACCTGTTATCACAAGATATCCTTTATGCCGGGTTACCTTTGAGCCACGCTATAGATGTGTAGAATCAACTTCTGAGAGTTTGTCCGACTAAAACTGGAATCTGCTTAAAATCGTTGATTCTGTTAAAATGGTAAAGTTTCAAGAGAGATTAAATTTGACACTTTCGAAACCGTGATATTTTTAATGAATATTCGTACAGTAATTTCATCAACTTTACAAAACTGATATCTTAGGTGTTTTCAAAATTTCCAAGATTTTTAGATTCAAAAAACCTATCTCTCTGACAGTTCTAGGCCGGGAATTAACTCATTGGAGGCGATTCGATTTTCTTAGAAAGTAATGTATGACTCAGGGTAGATCGCTGCATTTTCATATATCATATTTTAATGTTTAAATACGTTTTACTAGAAAACAACGTATACTAAAAGATGTAGCAGGATAAGCTCTACAATCTACATAATAAACCTTTTTTCAATAGTGTACTTTTTATTTTCAAAAAAAGTAAAACTTTGTGCGACCAATTTTTGAGGTTGCGAATATTGATCGCACAAAAGTATGCTTTTTTTTGAAAATAAAAATTACACAATTCAAACAAACTTTACTATGGGGATTGTAGAGCTCTTCACACTGCATCTTATGGTATGTGGTGTTTTTTTTCTAATAAAACATTTTTGGACATTAAAATATGAAATATCACGTGCGACCATTTATTCCGGGTCATCTACTAGCTTCAAAATTTAGTGAGACCTAACGATGGATCTTATCGCCGCGAACGGGTTAATGAGTTTGCACATCTCCAACTGTGATATTTTTTGTAAAGTCTTTACAAAGGGAATTTTCGTACTTGAAACCCTTCAATTTCAATAATAGTCCCCAGTGTGGCCGATTTCGCCAGTAAAAGCTCTGACGAACTCGTGAATTTCGTGGACAATACTCTTTTCTCCAAATAGATTGTAAGGGAATTTCGTAAGATTTTACGGATTTTGGCCAACTTCGAACAGTCCCAATCCCCATGAAAAAATTTTTCGTTCAGTATGTACAACTCTTGATGGGGCATTGCCCCCTCTGTAATTTTTTCCTGCTTACGCCACTAGCTCACATAGTGCAGAAACGCAAAATAACAAGAAAAAAACTAAAGAATTTGAAAAAATAATGAATCAATGAAGAGTCTTCTAATATAAGACCTTTGCCTATGTGTCACAAGTTTTACTATTCATTTATATCGGCTAAAAACCTCAAGACAAACATTAAATACCGCATCCAACAAAAATTTTTCTTTTCTCTTTCTCAAGCTAATTGTTTCCAAACGTCCTGATCAAATTAATCTTCCTGATGAAAGACAATAGACGTCACTTCATGATACCACTCTAGTCAACAACAATGAAGCAGCTAAGATTCTTCGGAGCATTAATAAAAAAAAAAACTTTTGTTGTATTGTGGAATTTCAATAGAGTTTTAGACTAATAATCGAGCTCGTTTGTGCTTACTAAGCGACACTGGTAGCTAAAAGGGGAAAAGCAGACTTCTGTACTTCTGAAATACAAGAAGTACCGAAGTCTGCTTTTTCCCCCTTGATTTTGGTTCGAATTCGTGTTGAAATTTGATGGAGTCAGCTCATGTAGAAGTCGATCGTAGAAAATAATAAAAATGCTCACGAAGCTCTTTTGGCGTTGTGGAATGAGACGATGGTCGAAAATATAAGATAATATTGACGATAATTTTATTGATGTATGCATAAAAAAATGGGGATGATGAGATAATAATGAAAATTTATAATAAAATCGATTCCGAAAGGAATAAATATAACAGAAACAAGATGAACAAGCACACCATAGAAAATCGGATAAAAGACGATAAATCGTGAAGGAACGAAAATAAATAAAAAAAATACAAAGAAACACTATGATGTGCAACCAATGATACGTTATATGAAACCAGTACTAGCCCTATTCTAAAATTCTGGGATTTTCACTAGAATTTCATATTCTTTCCATCCCATAGGTGATCACTGTCAAGGATTAATCTAATCATATGTTCCTAGGACTACGATCCCCAAAACAACAGAAATATTGAAATCATTGAGATTACATGAATTATATAGATAATAGGAATTATTCGAACTATAATAATCAATAATATTCGAAGAATTAATAGAATTCTAGAATTATTGGAATTATAAGAATTACTAAAATCATAAGAAATATTGAAATTATTAGAATTGTTAGAACTATTAGAAATACTGAAATTATTAAAATCTTAGAATTATTACAACTGTTAGAATTATTGAAATTATAAGAAATATTAGAATTTTAGAATTATTAGAAATCATTGGAAGACGTAAATGAAGTACAAAGCAATTCAGAAACCGAGAATTACAAAATAATTGAGTTTTATTAATCTCTATGTGCTAGGGTCTACAAGGTCTACTAGAATCTACCATGGTATATGATGCTCTTCAATAACTGTTTTAGAGGGTGAGGGTGAGGGTGAGGGAGGAACTACACACACGAGTTCAGAGGGTGCATCATATAAGTGAAGATGAGGGTGAAAAGACGGAGACGCTAGTAGACCTTGGTAGACACCGATACATCCTGGTAGACGTGGATAAGTGATAGAAAGATACATATATATCAGCTTGTACGAACGTAACGCGATGACGTTTTGGTCACACTTCTTTTTATTTTTCTCAAGAATAACATCTATGATATCATTCGTTTCTTTACTGCAATTTATATCCCTATCATCTTCACGTCCTCTCAAAATAACAACTTATTTGAACGAATCGTTTGGTAGTAAGAATGAAAATAAAATACGTAACACGATGACACAAAAGGTCCATAGAAGTAAGAGTGGTCTGTTTGTCTCTTATTTTTCTGAGAATGTATACCTAACGTAAGAAAACATTCAACAGGAAGTTTATAGCCAACAACTTGATGTATCTAACGACCGATACTACAGCCCCAAAAAAATCTCTCTTTTTGAAGAGATGCAATTTAAACTAACGTAACGCGATGATGCTTGATATTTCAAGTGAGTTTGTTTTTATGTTTTCTTTCGCTGTATATATAATTTTATGAAAGCAACACGACTACCTCTCTATTGGCACAATAAAGGAATAGTTAATATATCGCTGAATAATAAATTCAGCAAAGGAAAACTTAAGAACCTTGAGCTTATGCACTGAATGTGCTGACTAGGGAACTTCTCCCAAGTAATATCTTCTATTTGAGCTCATAATTTGCTTATAGGTAGGACTCACAGCATAGACAAATGTCTTAAAAGAGTTCATCCTCAAACTCTTCTTTTGTTGATTTATTGTACTTTCAACAAATTGAGATAACTCATTGCCGTGGCCTTCTCAGGAATATCGTAAAAATTTATTTTTCGAACTTCGATTTGAAACTTTGTATAGAGAGAGATCTTAATAAGACTAGTTTATTGTGAAAATAGCAGACCTATCCCTTATTCCAATCGAAAGATATCGCTGAAATAACTCAATGTCACTTGGAGAGGCTAATGTTGATTCCTTGTTTACAGTTAGGAACGTTCAGCAAAGCTGAACTTTTTACAATAAACTACTCTCATTGAGATCTCTCTCTGCACAAAGTTTCAAATCGAAATTCGAAAAATAAATCCTTCCAATATCCCTAAGGGAGACCATAGCAGTGAGTTATCTCAATATGCTTTGATTTTTTTAAAATTATGCAACATCAGAATGGGCTAATCAATTCTACTCTCACGCTGATTTATTAGGCACTCCCTATGGAATATAATACTGAAGAAATTTCAAACCTATGAATGTCATGTCACTGTTAAAAAATGGATTTTTATCGAATGAAAAAACGATAAAACTTCAAAAATTGTCATCGCGTTACGCTACATTATTCGAATGGAAACTCATTTTTGAATAAAAGACTGTTCATTGAACAGCCCACAAAAAATTAGCTTTACGCGCTTAGGTTTTACAAATAAAAGTGATAATACGTAATGGTCGAGAGAAAAATACATGATTTTTCGTAACGCGATGACGTCAAAAATATCGGAGTTTTGTAGAATGGCGCTGAGACAGATAGCAAGATGTAGGAAATAAGTTGTTTGACGTAAAGATCCTTCCATTAGGGTAGAGTCACTTGACAATAAGTAACTCCGTATACATGAAGTTGATCTAACGTACAGACACAAATAAACAGTGGGCTATATACGCGCTTTTGTCGTCATCTATTAGTGATACCTTTGTCATCAGTTACCATTCACGATTTTCTGCGACAAATTACATTAGAAAATGAGTTTCTGGATGTTTTCGACTATGCTCTATAGCATGATGATATTGATTCGTGAGAGTTTTTATTTCGAACTCACGGCAGTAAAGTGATACGTTACGCGTACAAGCTGATATATATATACATATTATACACAGTCTAGAAACAGAGAGAAACAAAAGCTGTGCGTGAATAATAATAAAATATATAGATTGATTTTATATAAATTTTAAATTATTTTGTGATTCATTTTCAGCATGGATTCTATTTCTTATAATTTCAATAATTCAATAATTTCACTACTTCTAATAACTTCGATAACTCTAGAATTCTAATATTTTGTGTGATTTGAATTTAATGAGCAGACTACATAATCCTTGACCCGAATTATCTATGCCCTGGAAAGCATACGAAATTTTAGTCAAAATTCCACAATTATAGAATAGGGCCAGCTCTTCTCATTGCAACATGATAATTGTCGTGAAGGTGTTTTTAAGCCATACCTATCATATAACACGTATGTATTAACGTAACGATGGGTACAATCCCATTAATCTTCTCAATCAGAACAGACTCTCTCTGGAAGCGCGCGCGCACGCATCTCAAATCTAAAAATACATTTCCTTCTTGATCCTTTTATTTTCTTTTCCCAACACACACTAAATACACACTATTTCATTACAACTTCTTTTTTACTTTATCGAAGTTATTCCTATATATTTGAAGATGAGGGTGATTTGATGGTAATGAATGTTCTCCAATATCCACAGCACGTTTATAATACGAGCGTGCTTCCGAATATTCACCCATTTCGTCGTACACCGCGCCGATGTTGTTGTAGTCTGAAGCGAAATCCGGATGATTCACAGGAAGTGATTGTTGTCGAATATTAGAAGCCTTCTCATGAGACGAAAGTGCTTTCGCGTATTCACCCATCTTCCTGTACACTAAGCCCATGTTGTTGTAGGTCGAAGCCAAATCAGGATGATTGGCAGGAAGTGATTCTTGTTGAATTTCGATGGCTTTTTCATACGACAAAAGAGCTTTCGAGTATTCACCCATGTTCTTATACACATTACCAATGTTACCGTAGGTCGAAGCTAAATCACCATGATTTTCAGGAAGTGACTGTTTTCGAATTTCAAGGGCTTTTTCATGAAAGGAAAGAGCTTTCGAGTAATTACCCATGTTCTTATACACATTACCGATATTATTGTAGTCCGAAGCTAAATTAGGATGATTTACAGGAAATGATTGTTGCCGAATTTCAAGAGCTTTCTCATGAGATGAAAGTGCTTTGGAGTATTCACCTAGGTACTTATACACCATGCCGATGTTGTTGTAGGTCGCAGCCAAATTAGGATGATTTTCAGGAAGCGATTGTTGTTGAATTTCAAAAACTTTTTCATGAAACGAAA
>JAJEKB010021931.1:2065804-2103981 GCA_022393335.1 Macrotrachela quadricornifera | reverse complement strand
AGCAAAATCAGGATGATTTCGAGGAAGCGATTGTTGTTGAATTTCAAGGGCTTTTTCATAATACGAAAGTGCTTTTGAGTATTCTCCCATGTTGTAATACACACTACCTATGTTGTTGTAGGACGCAGCAAAATCAGAATGATTTTCAGCAAGTGATTGCTGTCGAATTTCAAGAGCTTTTTCATAAGATGAAAGTGCTTTCGAGTATTTACCCATGTTAGAAGTCACCAAGCCAATGTTGTTGTAGGACGTAGCCAAGTTAAGATGATTTTCAGGAAGTGATTCTTTATCAATTTCAAGAACTTTTTCATAAGAATAAAGCGCTTTCGAGTATTCACCCATTTTCAAAGTCATCAAGCCGATGTTGTTGTAAGAAGCAGCCAAGTCAGGATGATTTGCAGGAAGTGATACTTTATCAATTTCGAGAACTTTTTCATAACACCAGAGTGCTTTCGTGTATTGGCCCATGTGGTAATAAACATTACCAATGTCTTGGTAGGACGCAGCCAAATCAGAATGGTTTTCAGGAAGTGATTCTTGTCGAATTTCAAGGACTTTTTGATAAGACAAAAGTGCATTTGAGTATTCACCCATGCTGTAATACACATTACCGATCTTGTTGTAGTCCGAAGCCAAATCAGGATGATTTACAGGAAGTGATTGTTCTCGAATTTGAAGCGCTTTTTCGTGAGACGAAAGTGCTTTCGAGTATTCGCTCACCTTGCAATAGATTAAACCCATATTGTCGTAGGCTGAAGCCAAATCAGGATGATTTGCAGGAAGTGATTGTTGCTGAATTTCAAGGGCTCTTTCGTAAGACGAAAGGGCTTTTACGTATTCACCCCTGTTTTCATACAGGTTACCAATCTGGTTGTAATCCGAAAGCAAATTAGGATGATTTGGTGGAAGTGTTTGTTGTCGAAGTTCAAGAGCTTTTTCATGGAGTGAAAGTGCTTTGGAGTATTCACCCATGCTGTAATACAGCAAACCTATGAGGTTGCAGAACATAGGCAAGTCAGGATCATTTACAGGAAGTGATTGTTGTTTAATTTCAAGGGCTTTTTCATAAGACAAAACTGCTTTCGAGTATTCGCCCATGTTGGAATACACATTACCGATATTGCTGTAGGACGCAGCTAAATCAGGATGATTCGCAGCTAGGGATTGTTGTCGAATTTCTAGGGTCTTTTCATGATATGAAAGTGCTTTTGAATATTCGCCTACATTGTAATGCACGTTACCAATGTTGTTATAGGACACAGCCAAATCGAGATGATTTACAGGAAGCGATTGTTGTCGGATTTCAAGAGCGTTTTCATGAGACGAGAGTGCTTTCGAGTATTCACCCATGTTGTTATACACCAAACCGATGTTTTCGTAGGTCGAAGCGAAATCAGGATGACTTTTAGGAAGTGTTTCTTGTTGAATTTCAAGGGCTTTTTCGTAAGACGAAAGTGCTTTCGAGTTTTCACCCATATTGTAATATAGAAAACCTAGGGATATAAACGATTTAGCCAAATCAGGATGATTTGGAGGAAATGATTGTTGCCGAATTTCAAGGGTTTTTTCATGAAATGAAAGTGCTTTCGCGTATTCACCAGTTTTGTAATATACATTACCGATGTTATTGTAGGATGCAGCCAAATCAGGATGATTTTCAGGAAGTGATTGTTTTTGAATTGCAAGGGCTTTTTGATAAGCCCAAATAGCTTTGGAGTATTCATCAGTTTCGAAATACAGCAAACCGATATCGCCGTAGGTTGTAGCCAAATCATGGTCATTGGGAAGAATTGATTGTTGTTGGGTTTCAAGTGCTTTTTCGTAAAAGGAAAGCGCTTTCGAGTATTCACCCACGCTGCGATATAGCAAACCCAGAGTTATAAAGGTCTTAGTCAAATCAGGATGGTTTGGAGGAAGTGATTGGTTTTGAATTTCCAGGACTTTTTCGTAAGAGGAAAGTGCTTTCGAGTATTCAGCCATTTTGTAGTAGAGAGCTCCCAGAATTATAAAGGTTTTAGTCAAATCAGGATGATTTGCAGGAAGTGATTGGTTTTGAATTTGAAGGACTTTTTCATACGACGATAGTGCTTTCGAATATTCACCCATGTTCTTATAGATATTACCCATGTTGTTGTAGGACATAGCCAAATTAGGATGATTTGGAGGAAGTGATTGTTGTCGAATTTCAAGTGCTTTTTCACAATAGGAAAGTGCTTTCGTGTATTCGCCCGTCATGTAAGAGAACGAACCGATGTTGTGGTAGGACGCAGCCAAATCTAGATGATTTGCAGGAAGGGATTTTTGTCGAATTTCGAGGGCTTTTTCATAATACGGAAGTGCTCTCAAGTATTCAGCCATGCAGTCATACGCGGTACCGATGTTGTGGTAGGACGCAGCCAAATCAGGATGGTTTGCAGGAAGTATTTGTTGTCTAATTTCAAAAGCTTTTTCATGAGACGAAAGTGCTTTTGTGTATTCACCCATGTTGTAATACACCAAACCGATATTGTTGTAGGTGGCAGCGAATTCAGGATAATTTTCAGGAAGGAATAGTTGTTGAATTTGAAGAGCTTTTTCGTAGGAGGAAAGAGCTTTCGAATGTTCAGCCAGGTCCTTGTACACGTTACCGATATTGATGTAGAACACAGCCAAATGTGGATGATTTACAGGAAATGTTTGTTGTCCAATTTCAAGGGCTTTCTCATGAGACGAAAGTGCTTTTGTGTACTCACCCAGGTTGTAGTACACCACACCAATTCTATTACAGAGGGAACTGAAATTAGGATGATTTGAAGGAAGTGTTTTTGTATAGATTTCCAACGATTTTTCGTAGAAAGCAATTGCTTCTTGATACTCCCCTTGCATATATTTTATCCACAGAAGTTCGTTATAAATGTTTCCTTTTGCAATTTCATCAACTGTTTGTTCTAGAAGAATTTCATAAATTTCTTGAGCCTTTTTCGGTTGACCAATTTTAATTAGTAACAAACCCAATCGAGCCCAACCTATTGATCCTTCAGTTTCTTCTCGTATACGATTAGTAAATATACGACGATCTTTATCATTATCACTAATAATAGTTAAATTCACTTGAAAGAGACGAGGATTATCATCGAGTGTTTTGATATCATCGATACGAAATACTGTATGCATTGAGAAGAGAACTTCATCTTCTGCTGGATAGTAGGTAATATCTTTGATGGAAGCGAAAGGAGTTGATGGTATCGAAGGATTGATGTTCATGACAAAAAGGATACCTACGACGTCGGGACTCGAAAGAGCTTTGTGTGCAAAACGTAGAGAGATCTGACGATTTTTGCTGGTAGATAAAAAATTGTTAAAGGACATTAGGCCACCTTTGTTATTCTTCAATTGATTAAAATCTGTCTTGGATAAGGCTTGACCACGATAAACAGGGAAAGTTGTAACATTATGATGAGAACGATGACCAAATTGTTCTTTATGTAATTGATCGATCTGTCGATGTAAATCATTGATGAAAAATCCCATTCTAATCATAATATCTCCATCCATTGTTCGAAGCCCACGATTGAGCATTGGATATAGAAATGATTCACACGTATACCACCAAATTGGAGATTTATTATGATAGTTTCCTTTCAATTGTTTAACATTGATCAGTTCTTGTTCATTGTCAACGAAAACATTTTCACAATAATCAATAAATTCATTAAAATGGTTTTCTTGAAATTTGATGGATAATAATATTTCTTTGAAGATTTGTGTATACATAAAAGTTGGATCTAATTGATCCAACTTTGTGTTCGATATATCGCCACTTGTATTCATAATACTAATGGAAATTAAATTTTGTTCACATTGTTGAGCTGCTTCTTTAAGAGCAGTACAAATTGGGGTAATTTCTGTGAATACACCCCGAATTTTTGACCATTGTTTAGCCCATTGTTCGTGATAGTTTTTATTACCACAAAAGATAAAAATCGAATCCACTTGGGACATATTGTGAATATGAGGCACAATATATTCACCAAGTGAACCAGATATAATCATACATACCTTCTCTTTGTTATTAGTTTCTAGAAATTGTATACATTCTTGTTCATCAGTAAATGTATTGACGCTGTTTACTACACGACGTAGTCGTGCTACAGTATTTCGGTGATCAGCGTTACATTCTTCATCAATATTCTTATCCAACCAAATGAGAAGAACATTTTGTATCATTTTAATGTTAATTCGTCGACGTACAGTTGCATCTTTCAATTTTATTCAAATATTTCATGTTAATAAATGCTTCACAATATATGGCAGTATCAATATTTCTTAAAATATATGTTTTTAGTTTTTCATAATTTCAAGCTAAATGTTTTTCTTTTCAAAAGATTGAGAGTTTAATTCTTTACAAAACCTTGTAGTAACCGATGTCATAACAGTAAAAGCAAATAAAAACTATTTGAATAAACTTATCAATATGTCTTTCAAAGTAGCAATGGCAAGTCTGTAATATTTATCAGTCATTTTTCAGGGCTTTTGAAGTTTTAGGTTTTTCGAATGATGAAGATTTTTTTTACAACAAAGTCTTGTAGCATCACAACCAGCATTATGTGTTTTTTTAAAATTTTCAAAAACAACATTTTTACTCTTATTTTTTCATGTTGATGATATATTTATATAACTCAGTCAAAAACTATATTCTAGTGGAACATTTTCATTTAAATCTCTAATTATACTACGGAATACTATGAAAATTCAATTGATTAAATATCGTTTGTGTTGAGGTAGAAAAGTCTAATTATGTTAAGTTCAAAATGATACTTAGTAATTTGATTCTAAGACAATACTTTCAGTTCATATTTTTTCTCTTGTGTCTTGTCGGGTAACATTCAGATGACTATACAAAATATGATATTTGGAAAATTGATTATGTTACGTGTTTGGAAGATTGTTTAAATAGTTTTACTTAATTTTAGTTTCTATGACATCAGTTTGTATACGATGTAGAAAAAACGAAAAAGATATTTAAAAAATACTATCATCAGCGTTTATTCTGATACATGCATTAGATAAATTTGATGAAGTGATAAAGGAACGATACTTTTGGAACAGTTGATACTTGTTTTGTTTCTTGTACATTATTAGTTTTGCCAGTAGTCGTTGATTTTTGCTTGCTCATAATTTTGATATATGGATGTTTTTAAATTTTTAAATACTTGAAAAAAAATACTAGTAAAAATATGATTTAGAATGTGATCTTTTATAGGGTATCTACTTTCTTGCTAGATTTTTTTCTTTGTTTCTCTCTTTCTCTTCCTTCGAATGTCTTTTTTTTGTTTTATTATTGTAGAGTATCAGAGATCTTTTTGCTTCCTTCTTCTAGTTCGTTTCTATTTCGAATGATGAGAAGAAAAGAATCATAGAATGTATCAGAGAGAAAGAAAACGAGAATGCGAAAGACGAATAGAATGAATACAGACAGTAACAGCTAAAACGAATTGAAGATATGTGAACAACATACCTGTAACGTATCTCTGTACCAAGCAAAAAATGTGTATCCACACACATTCGATGATATCAGCAAAAGAAACAAAAAAAAACTTGAAAGAGCATAAAAAAGATTAAAGAACGAAGAAACGACAACACATTCACTAAAGAAATGAGATAAAAGAATAACGTACATGGTTAAAAGCAAAAAGACGAATATGAGTAGTCTCATGATAAAAAGAAAAATGTTAATTGACGAAATTTCCATTCACGAAAAGAAAACAAAGTTGAACGACGATATTTCCATTTTTGGACAGAACACTTTAATTAAACTATTCAGTTGTGAGAGTAATATTGAAATACATGATTATATGAATAATCCAATTCTTTACCAAGAATATTAAATGCAATAGTTTCACAATAGAGCTTATCGTGAAATCGTAGAATTGAAAGATTTGAACGAATACCATAAAGAGAGAGGTTGTGCGAAGATATTTTAATTTTATTGAACAAATCTAGATAAAAATTATTGAATTTACGCCCTAGAATAGTTGTTTTTGATGGATTTTCTTCAAGATAATGTTGTTTACTATATTTATTTCAACTATAAACAATATGAGCTTTATTAAGAATTGGAGCTTGGCGAAAATTACATTTATTAGACGAAGAATATTGAACATCTTGTGGTAAAATAACATCTATATATAATGTTCAGTGTGTGTCTGTGCCGAGTCAAAGGCCGAATAGAGCTATAAGGGGAAAGATCCTCAAGGGCTATACTATGGGGTACTCACAGACCCTGAAGTAAGTAAGGCAATAAAGCGATTAGGCAATAAGGGGCAGGCAAAAAGGGACTGAGGCAATAAGAAGATAAGGCTACAAGGATTACAAAGGATATAAGGTCGAAGTCTACATGAACTATAAAAATGTAGGCGATATAAGAGTATGAAGTCGTAGAGCTTCTATATACACAATGTCGAGTGTGTGCGTATCTGTGTCGGATCAAAGATTATGTGTTTAATGTCACATATTAGAGAAAAAGCAGCCGTACAGTATGCACGGGTTCTTGCTAATTAATATATATATGAATCTTGTCAAAAAAGTATTTAGAACTTTATTCTTTAACCTTCATATTTTTAAAATTTTGTTATTCGTTAATAATAATGGCAATCGTAAAACAAACAAGGAATCAATCTAATTTTGATAAATATATATAAGTGATTTTTCAAATTAATAATTCAAATCAATTATCTTTGCCTTTTTATGATTGTTCAATATTTCTTTACATATACATTAAAGATATTTTCAATCTCAAATAAATAATAGATTTATTTCATTATGTTACTAGTATAAAATAACTAATTTTGAAAGAATAAATGTATATATAATTTGTATTATAAAACAATCCATCAATCAAATTTCATAGAATATTGAGAGTGTGAAGAATAATCAATGATTAAATGTTGTTTTTTTATGTCTACTTTGCGTATAAATCATATTTCTAAGTAATATTCTCTTTCTTTACTTAATGTTATTGACAATATGTGAGTAAACAGAGCAGAGCTGCTAACTGTTAATTTTGAAATGGGGTTTACCAAAACTGGAATTGAGTACATCGTTAGGGTACATAACTTACTTTCTGAAATGGTAGGATTTTGTTGGAAAAACTGATGGAAGAACACCTTCTTTATAAAAAAAAACAATATTCTATCTGCTGTTCTAATAGGATCAATTTAGTGTTCACCTTTTTACTAAAACAGCATTTTTACAGGTGAATTACAATTTTGAAAACAGTTTAACCAACGAACAATAATAGAAAATTTTATTTTAAGTCATATTAAATATCGATTTAGCTAAAATAAGGGTTGTTCAATATCACTATATTTCTTTGAATGCCAAGCACACTGAATGAATTCAAGCTTATTCTGAAAAAATGTAAAAAAAACATTCATATACTTTTTCTCATAGCTCAATCTTATTTGTAATTTAGCAGTCTCATGTTGGCAGGTAGAGTGATTCATTAGCCAATTCTTCGAGAGTACATTTCACTGTAAAACCATCTATAAAAATGGCAGAAGTCTATCAGAAAATATAACTTAGTCTTGTTAGAAGATCGATTTACGAGAGTCAGATTCGTCCTATATGTTCTATCTCTTTCGATGTAAAAAAGCCAAATGACAAACATTTTAAAAGAACTACAGAACATAGAAACTCTAAGTATACAGGGAATACAATATAATTAATATAATAGTCAATAAATTCTAAGCGATAACTATCATAAGTTCACTTTGAAAAAGTTTATAATCACCAGATACTTGTGCGTCATCTATACACTTTAGATATAATTTCAAGAGCAGTAAAACTTTTTATTTTTATTTTTCTCTTAATGGGAGTCATATACATTTCTCTTTTGTTTTATTGACGTCTGATAAGAGGCATTTTATGGTATGTTGGAAAGAGTCACTTTTATGTATGAATCAATACAATAATCACACGGTTTTAGCGTCTATAAACTGCACATTGTTCTAGCTACAATTTTAAGAGAACAAAAGCTCAAGTTGCAGTTATTTTAATCAAAAGTTTCATTAATATCTAAAGATAAAAAATCCCGTATTTTTGTCACTTTTCAAAGGAAATCCTATAAAAGTCCTATATTTTCAAAAACTCATAGTCTGAGACCAGAGCTTATCTTAGTATGGACTCAAAACCTCAAATTGAGTACAAAATGTGTACCTTAGGAGTGTATAACTTTATGGAGTACAAAATTCTGAAATGAGGTACAGTTGGCAGCTCTGAAACAGAGTGAAAAAAATTATTCATACATGTTTTGTTTCTCAACAAGAGTTTTTTAATTGACATTCGTTGCTAATATGTAAACGAGAATGTAAATACATTCATGAACTGCAATAACTAAATAAATAGGTAAAATAAAATAATGCCTTGTTCGATATGTGAATTTTTTTCTGTTGAAAACAAAAGTTCTTCATTTAATCATTGAATATAATACAATTTGAACATATAAGTGTTAGGCTTAATCAGAAAATATAAATGGAGTTGTTAAAATAAAATTTAAAATTAGTGTAATGCTCATTACGAAAAAATGTAAATTTTATTTTGATTTGAATAAATCTCATCATTTCTTTACCATTCTTGATAATATCAGTTAATATTGACAAACAAATATTATTCGATAATAAGCGTCGGTTGTTAATAATGAATTATTTTTTAATATTCAACAATAACTTTAAATATCAAGAAGAACTATATATACGAAAAAATTTGTTAAAAACTCTATATTTAGATATTATATTAAAACTACATCGTGTATATTGATCAAAACAGATATATAAACTTTGCCCTATACACAATTCATTGTAAAAATCTATAGATAAATGAGTATTTGATGAATCATTTCGAGAAAGAATAAGACTTATTGTTATCTTTATCATTATTGTCAACGTTGTATGATTAGAAATGTACCAGTCATGATAAATATATTATAACAAAAGCATTAAGTATATTTAAAAGAAGCTATTCGTCATATTACTGTCAGCTAAGCAACGAAGAAGATGCTTGCTTGAAAAATCTAAACGGAATTAGTACAACAAAATTTTTTTATCAACGGTACTAATTAATAAAAAAAAGTTTGAATATTGCTATGTGAAAAATTGATTCAATTTATTAATTACGGTTTATTATGATTAATAATCTTTGTTACGTTAAAATGTTGAATTTTGATAGACAAAAATAGAACTTTATGTGAAATTGATAAAGCATTGAATATGTTTGTACAACACCTGTCTTATATATTGAAAAATTAAGATTAATTTATATGGGTATTAAAAGTGTTTGTTTAAAAAACGAGCATTTCTATTTTCATTTAATTTAAATAAATATTTATTACAAGAAAATAGAAACATTCAAAAAAATTAAATGTCTTTTAAAAGATTATTAATCAATAATAGAACAAATTAATAAATTACGTATATTAATTATCTTAATTGATTTCTTGATCATGATGAAGATGAAATAATACTAATTACAATGCCATAATTATTATTTATATTGATTGGATTTATTATTCATATGATTACATAATACACCTGAATGATTTCCATTAGATGTTTCATTAGATCATCAATTTCAACAATTAACCAATATAACAAGTATTAATAATACATATCGATATTAAATAGTTCAAAAGTAATCAGAAATATTAGAGGATTTAATATTGATCAAGTAGTATTTCATCAACATCATTTATTTTTTTCTGAACAAGATGAATCATTATTATAGATTTTGTCTGAGTATATTATTCTTATGACATTACATTTTTAGATTATAGATTATCTTAATAGACAACATTTTGTTCAAATTATACGTTAGTTCGTTGTGAATATTGATGACTATGGCATTTGATGTAATTATCTATACTATTAAGAAATATATTAATGTATAATTTTATTTTTGAGAGTATAAACATTAAATGTACTTTCAAATCAATGAGTTGGTCACAAGATTTAACCTATTTCGTATACGATTTAGTTTTAGCTAACTAAAATATATTGATTAGTTTTTGAAGACAATCAAGTTCTGTATCGTTAGAAACGAAAGAATATTTCGATCGTTATGTTTTATCGACATAGATTATGATAATATGCTTTTTAAAAATAACAGTCTTTCTATAAAATAGAAAGATTTATTTGACTTGTTCTTATCAAACTCTACAAGCTAATTTATATTCAATTTACTATAGTACTTCATATTTGAATATCTTTTTATCGTATAGATTATCTTATGACAAAAAAACTCAAGTTAAGTCCCCCATAGAATTATATGTTGATTATTTATATTTTTATTTGAGACTTGCCAATCATATCAACAACAAATTCGTTGTCATGCATCAGTATACTCTATACGTAAAACTAAAGGTCGTTCACATAATCTAAAAACATGAAAATATCATTACTCAAAAGTTTTGATAATTGTTCATCAATTAAACTTGCTAATGAAACGAATAGTTTTCTAATGTATCGATACATTGATCAATACTCATTCAAATTTAATGAATTTCACATAGTTATCAAAATCTAACAATTGATATGATAGTAATCGATGGTTATGAATCTCATTTTAATTCAAATGAAAGTGTTCATGCGTTTTTAACTATACACTAAAAGGATTTATGAAAGTTATTCTATACTTTATAATTGCACAACAGATTTATTTCAAATCCTAAAAAGTTCTATTAGAATAGATGGAAGCATACAGTGACAATTATTATATCGTATATGTTGAACCAAAAAAGAATATCCTACGTTTGGCTAGTTACAAAAGAAACATTTATTTGTATCTCAAATAAATAAAAGAAATAGGGATCGATTACTATAACTCAATTAAGCAGAAAAATTATAGTCTTTGTTTATATCTCAATGAAACATAGAAATTAGAGATTTTTTTTCTGGATCCCAACTAAACTGAAAATAAAACCATTTTCTATATCTAAATAAAAGAGAAAAAATAAGAATTTTCCTCATTAGTAAATAATGATTTATACAATATGACTAACAAATTCGACAGTAAAGAGGGAAATAGTTTTTCTATTTGCATTGAAAAAGAGTATAGATCACTAAGCGATCTGTTAAATATTAGTATGGATGAAAAGAATATTGCTACTATCTCTGATTGAGGAGTAAGAAACAGATGATTCAGTTCAGAACAACAAACAAAGTTTCTAATTATTCAAAAATACATATTTCTCTATTGGAGATAAAAGAAACAGATTCTTATGCAAATGCGTATGGTATGCATTCATACTGATTATTATACTGTCATCGAAATGAAAACATTACTATCTATATATTAACTTAATGAAAAAAATCGTCTCTATTGAAAAAACATAAAGTAATAGATAATTACATTTAGCTAAATAATAATGAAAATAACATATATTAAACTAAATGAAAATCTAAGACTGTATTCATGATTAGCTGAATTTAGTAAAAATAAAAATTATTTGTATTTCAGTCGGACCAAAAATTGTTCATATGAAATGTTAATTAATAATTGAGTACAAAGAATGTGATCTTTTAGTCGATTATGCGAATGAAAAACATAGGAATAGCATCAGTAAGTTAAGAAAAGTGTGCAAAATATAAAAATTTTCTAAATATTTTTATTATGTTAAACATCGTGGGCGACAGCATTATCATGTATTTTGTGGCGCATCTTTTGTAAAGAAAACTAATATTTTATTATTTGTCTATGCATAGATATACACAATCCAAACTATTATTGGAACGCTTGGTATTTCAGATTATTTAATCTTTTGACTAAAATATCGTCATTTCATAATGAAATTGAAATTTTTTTTATCAAAATAATCAATGAAAAAAGCTCGACAAAATCTGATACAATGAAAAATTTTCTCAATACTTTATGGTTTTTGTGATTAACTGACCATGAAAGTATTCTATAATCTAGAAATCATCTATGAAAAAACACATTTTGAGAATCGATCTATCAAAAAATAGAGAAGTGCACACATCGATTTATTTTATTTTTTTTGTTAAACATTAAACAATCATATAAATAATTCATCAAATTTAATTGTTTGTGCATGTTCATATGGTGCATACCACATTCCAAATTCAGATGCTGCTAAATGAATGTGCATTGTAATCTGACCGTTTAGTTCAATTTCTACTTCGATTGCATGTTCTGTTCGACCTTGACAAGCAGATTGTAATAATGAACGAATATTCTCTACGTTTAAATGGACAACATTTCTTATGGAACGAAATTGCATTTCTAATTGATGACGCATACTTTCATATCGATGCCGTGAACTAAAACTCACACATGACCCAAAATTATAATAGTTATCATCTAAGAAAGTACTGAAACCATAAAGATGAAAATGATTTGTTGCCAGTATACAATCAGGAATATAAGGTGATGTTTGCATTGATGTTCTAATACATCCACCATATCGATCACCTTCTAATGCAAATGCATCACCCCCGTCATTTAATTGTGTAGTTAGAACAAATATACTTCCAGGACCACAAACTCGACCTTTCAATTCACTTGTAGCTCGTTTAGTAGGCCATACTTTTGAATCATTGTTCAGAGTAGAATCAGGTGCAAACGCCTCAAAAGCCGCTTTTACTTCAGTTTTTGTGACGAAACGAGCATTGAGTGATCGTAATACATGAGTAGCTACATATGAAACTGGTGTTAAACCTTTGATTTGACCTCCAATTTGAGAAGGTCCAGCATTCTCCATGCAATATAAACCAGTTTCATTGACTCCTGATAGAGTTCCAATTGTACCAGGCCATGATAAGCTAATGTAACGATATTGTTTCGATCTATCGGAACTATTTATGGCAAATAAGAGAGTAATTGATACAGTTACACGACGAATGTCACATTCACCATCCATATTACGACCTGCAATTATGCGTTTATCAGCCGTTAAACTATTCCATACAACAACTTGACTACAATTTGGTTCATTGATAGGATCATTTGTACGTGAATCTGGTCTTATTGTTCGACGTTCAATATATGAATTCATTGCAAGCAAATCAATTAGATCAAATGGTCGATTTAATTCATAAAGAAATAGATCACAATCTGTTCGTGCTTGCATTCCGCATAGAATTCCTTGAATTTCAAGCAAATACTCAGCAGGATAATGGAAAAAATTTGATACTGGATCTACAAATTTATAGAATTCTGCATATTTCGTTATTGATTCAAAGTTCTCTTCTAATAAATAAAAATAAAACCAATCAAGTATATGAGGTGCTAATAGATATCCATGTGAATAACCACGATCACTAGGTGTCGTTGCATTCAATTGTAACACTGGAATATGATTGATTGTATAAAATCGTCCCGTATCAGTCTTGACAGGATAACCAACATCAAAGAATAAATGAGGTTTGCGTAGTATAATATCAGCATTGATTATGTTTGTATCAAAGTTATGAATTGTATGTTGAATCCATTTACCGGCTATTTCATTTGTACTCCATCCAAATGCTTGTTTTTGAGGATGAATAAATAATCCATGAGTTTCTTCTTCATAATTTTCATATACAAAGACTGAATAAATACCTGGTGATAAATCTTGGATACTGTAATCAAATGTATAAAGGATGAGTTGAGTACGATATGAACTATTAGTTTGTACTTTTGATTTTACAACTGTATATGTAATATTTTCTGTAGATTTATTAAGTTTAAATATAAGAGCTTCTTTTGTAAGTTGTGATTCGTTATCATTCAGTCGATAACATTTGACAATAATATTGAATGAGGATCTATTAGAATCACTATCATTTTGTGATGGACAAGCCAATTGATAGCGAGTAATGGTACCTGTTATAGACATGATCGTATCTGATTAAGTCTGTATAATCCAATTAATAATATAACTGTTCTAGAGATTTTGAAAATTCACGATGAATTTTTTATTTGATTAATCTAAAAGCAATTATATCTTTTAATATGATATTTGACAACGTTGTTAGCATTATCTATTGGATGTGCAATCCTTTCATCAAGATTATTCTCATTTGTAATTCCAAAACATAGTTACATTTTATTCATATTCTCAATCAAAAACTAACAACTCTCGGGAGTTATTTTTTTGGAAAGGGGGATTTTTCTATCAATCTGGTTATATATATTTTATCATCAAATGGAAGAAATGGCATTGAAGACAGACATCTACCGAGAATTAGACGGCCTGTTCAAACGTAACGTTGTGACACACTTTTTTATCCATCAATTTTGAGGCACTTAGCATGGTGAAAATGATTTGATTTTTTTAAGTGTTATTCATTTTTAAGCACTTAAGCGTGCTACGCAAGAATGAAATTGATTCATTAACTAAAGAGCTCACAAACTAATCACCAATCTTGCTTAGAAAGTTGAAAATATGGTTGTTGAAAAGTTTAAAACGTGGTTTTTCATGGAAAAATCTGGTTCGTTTTTTGGAAATAAGTGTCAAATTTGTAATCAGCGCTCAAAACTGCGTTATTGTAGCTCACTCAGATCTAACCAATTTGAAAACAGAATTTTTCAAAAGTAAATCAGCCAAGTATAGCATTACATGGACAAGCCGTAGGACGAGAATGATTCTGCAGATTTTCGGCTTTCTTATCATCTCATTGAAAAGTAAAAACACATTTTTAGCGCTGTCAGAGTACTATGAGAAGAAAAGGTTGAAAATGAAGATTCTATGGAGTTCATCTTTGCTATCACTAAGAATTGATATACGTGGCAATTATGGTAAAGACGAGAAAGCAAATCAGTAAGGGAAAAATTTACTCGAGCTATCAAATAATCCAAAAGAATATGTTGACAGATAATGAGATGATATATGTGGTCCATGGGTGTTATGAGAGTGAGAGTGAGGATGCTTTATCAACTGATATAGAAACTTTCTATATTAAGAAGTACTGATAAAAAATTCATGAAATCTTATATCAGATATGACCTTATACACTGTTAATTCTCAACTACATATCAATGAATATGAACAAAAACCTGTTCGGTACCCTAGTTAAATTGCCATTCTACTTCTAACATCAGACTGGCGAAAAATTGGTTTCTTTTGATCTAATATAATATTAGTATTTAATGAAACCGATCTACTGTCATACAAGTATGTTAGTTTAGTATAGACTCTAATACTACACGAGAATCATAAGAGTTAAAATTCTCCTTTATTTGTGTGAAGGATTATTCTACGTTGCTCACATAAATCTTGCATTGCCCTTGAAATTTGTTCACACCAATACATCGAATTGTAGGTTACAAAGAGAGACCAAAAAATAAAGAACAGATAATGCCTCGTAATAGCGAATGTGCAACAGGAAAAGGACGGAATGAAGAGAAGAGGATGTGTAGATTGTAATTTTTTTTTTCTCTCTTGACAATAAATAAATAACGCATTCCAAAATGAATAATTCTATTGAGGAATTTCAAAACTCTTATATTCAAAAACAATACAAAAACGTTTCGTATTTCTTTAATGAAATTTCACATGACTTGGTACGAAAAGAAAAAGGGTTTTATCAACAGATCTTTTGGGCAGCTAGTTGATATCAAAATTATACTTCGAATCTCTTTTATGCAGGCTACGTTTAAAAAATTAATTCATGTAGACAATTTTGCATATACAACAGCTGAAAAAGAATATTTAACTAGTTAAAATTAAATTAATCAATTTTTAATAAGTAGTATAATATTTTCGGTTATCAATTATTATGATGAATGATGGGTAATAGTTAACAACCAGTATGATTCAAAGTTATTGAGCTAAAATTTCTGATATCAGGATATTAGGTATAGTGATTTGTTACTATTATCTCTCTTTTTCATCCTTCTTTGTTCACTTATATGCTATATAGATGAACATTGGTTTACAAAACCTTTTTATATTTCAGAAAAAAAATACTGGATTCTTTATCTATTGGATACAAACAACATTATTTCTTAGGAGATAGTCGTTTGGGAAGATTTTCAATCTGATAACGCAAAGAAAAATATTTTCTTCATATTTATCCAAAAAATAGTCTAGAGAACAAATAAAAAACGCGAAACTTGAATTATAATTAAGTAAGAGATGGGAGCGAAAAAGCCAATCTCAAGCAATCAGACTTGAGTCTCAACAATAGATAACCAATTGGAACAGTTTACACTAGAGTATTTGATTTCGACTAGAATACTCATGTCAACATATTCTTGGAATATCTTTCACTTTCACTTTCACTACAAATAAAACAATGTCTTACTTTTGGAGAAATTTGTCTGAATAAATTGTTTGTATTTTTTATTCTTATAAATAACGAGTCATTAAATCTTATATTTTTTATCTAATGCTTATCTCATGATAAGAAATATCATCAAGGTGAGTTCTCCAGTGCATCTTTCGTTGTTCGCATCACCATTTATCAAACTATGTTGATGAGAAAAAAGTATTACTCTCCATGTGATATATAAGAAAAAAAGAGAGTAATAGATATAAAGGACGCTCAAGTCATGCCTCTTTCCAACACTTGACGGATTGTTAGCAGAAGATTGTCCGTCACTTTGATTAAGTAAAACTTATTTTCAGAACATAAAAATTTACGAAAATCTATTATTTAAATTTAGTGAGACTGTATATTGACAAGCATCAGCAGATTAGAAAATGAGACATTACTAAATAACAAAGAGGAATAAGATACCTACTTTTGAGAATATGGAAAAAAAGTTTATCATAATTGTTAAAAAAATGTTCAAACAAAATATTAATTCGTCATAATCCTATGGTAAAATTTTTAAGTTTCATATTATTTTAAATTTCCACATCCATTTTTTTTTGCTCGTGTATTTTTCTTTCTTATATTTTTTAGTGTTTTTAAATGACAGAGGTAAGTTATCATTTAAAAATTATTGCCTTCAATTAGTACTATTAACTAGTAATAAAGCGCATCACAATAGAAGCACATTAAATATTAAAATAATTGTATCATTAAATACATAATAAATTACATCCAAATCTAAGTCAATGTAATCCTAGGAAGCAAACGAAACACACTAGTCCAAATCTCACTGAGACATGTTTCTGTACTGACTTTCAATTAAAAATTCAAAGCTAAGTTTTTCTGAGGTCCTTGAAGTGAATCATGACATTGGGGTGGAAAACGCGGTAAAAATGTAGTATCTGTACATCAATAACTTAGAGACATACACTCTTTCCTAAATATTCATAGCTCATTATGTGTTACATGATGCATATAATAGTACTAACCCAAAACCAATTGAATAGTTGATGGTCTTCATTTTTTAATCTATGGGTTTGTAGAACAGTCTTCAACAACGTAAAAAAAGAGTGCGCCTGTGTTAATGTTAGACAGTAGCACAAAGGATGCTCGTAAGAACAAAGCTGCTTGATTTTAGCATTCTTCAATTATTCAGCCAGACAGAGATGAAAGAGGTAATGCTTCTACGAGTAAAATGCGCACATTTTAATGCATTAAAATAATATTTGATTTTGGAAGACAAACAAGATTGAAAGCATTCACACTCGTCAACACACTTTTTTCTCACAAAATGAATTTTTTTGCGTTAAGATGTGTGCTTCTTTTTGTTTCGAAGTATCAAGTTTTTCTTTGATAATATTAGCTACAGCTAATATCTTTTATTTTACGTTCTGATCAACAAAAGCACACAAATTAAGCTGAAAGCTCTCGATCATAGCAGTTACTTTTCCTTCTGTTAATAAGACGGTTTCATTAACTGGCATTGGTCTGACTGGATAGTTTCGTAGAAAATATCAGAGCGTTTGGTAGCGTCGTGGCTAGGCATGTACCAATATTAAAAATTTTGAGTTGGTGGTTTGGGATTTGGATATTTTTAGATTTTAGTTTCAGTCCTTCTACCGAATTAGGATGCTGATTATTATAGTAAAGTAATTCAATTCGCTTCTCAAGCCTTGTATAGTATAACCAGGATGGAGAAGATACCATTTTGCCGGAAATAAATGCTAGTTTAGCATTATTTGAGAAGACCAAAACTATCCAAGATTCCAAATCTAAATGTTTCTAATTTGATTTTAGTGTTGGCACATATTTAGTTACTAAACTCGATTTAATATTACGATAAAATAAAGTGCCATCTCTATAGGAGAGCATTTCCCAGAAGGGATCTTGTTGATTATAATCCATCATTTTTTCAATAATTTTAAAAACGACTTTAATTCAATAAAACAGCATTTTTAAGCCATAGAAATAACAATTCTTTATTGTAGTGCCAAACAGGTGCCTGCCGTTAAAAAAGTTGATAGCTATGAAAAAAATAAGAAGTGGATGCTAATTGATGATTGTTGTAGAGTGATGTCATCACATTCTCTATTCTCTTTCGTTTCTATATCGTATGTCGATAGCTCATACGATATATACTTTGGTATTTAATGCAATGCAAAGCAGAGGTGTTGACGGATCAACCCGTTCATGAATTTTGTTTGTAATTTATTTTTATTCTTTATTCTTTCGCTATGAAAATAGTTACGACTACTATTTGCTCTATTCTTTCATTTTCCAATTATATTTTCATTTTTTGCGATGTGTGGCCTTTCTTCCGGTCTCCTTTTTTTAACTTCATTCTAGTCTTTCACTCGTTTATTTCAAGGGATAAATATGCTTATATGTGCTTCACGTCTTAAATTCAATGCTAGTAAATGATTTTAGATCGATATTTTCCTTCTCTATCCTTTTTATCTTCCATTAGTTCTATTGCCTTTTTTGTGTTATGTTTTAATACATTTGATAAAAAGTTTAATCCCATCTTCTACCTACGCTATCCATTTTGCTTTTTAGTCAATATTTTCAAAAATTTTTTAAAACAATATAACGTGTCTCAGTTTACATTGCTCTAATTACCGTCGTTAGATATTCTTAGACATTGAGTTAAGTTTTAACTGAAAGCAAACGAGTCCTATGTAATTATCATGGTCCCACAAAATGAGCTTGAATGACATATAATTCATTTGTTTTGCGTAGTTATTGTCATTACTGTGTTAGTCAATGTTGTATGAATTAGAATAGAAACTTATTTATGAGGACATAACTTTTCCCGCGGGTCGGAAAAAATCAACGCACATGTTCGAATTTCTACTAGCAGTTTTTGCTTAATCATATAAGATCTATATAATGTTCTATTACCGAAACAGGATCTACTTTATGTTTTGGCAATCTTAATATGAATGAAACTTTTGATCATGACTTTCGCTCATTTAAAATTTTTTTATTCCAAGAGCAACGTTCATTATGTAGTAATTCGTATGAATCTAAATTAATGAAACACGTCGAATGTATAAATTTTGCTCGATATTTCAAAAAAGCAAAAATAAACTAGACCTTCATTTGAATCAAGTTCGAGTAGAAAAGGTGACTAATTGCAGGGGTTCGAAAAGTATCTGAATATGCTTCAATACGACATGTGTTATTTTTAAACTTAAACTCGCATAGAACTAGATGTTTGTATAAGTCACGGAAAGATTTTTCTAAACACTCGAGATTTCTTCATGGATGAATGAAGATTACATAAGACGATATTTAATGCTTGTATACACATAACTAAACGAGTGAAAAGCGATAAATTTCAGCCACCTTAACAATATGAAACTTTTTACCAGTACAAAAAATTTGAACAAATGTCTCGGTACAACATCTATCCCAATTTATCTTTCGATGATTGTAATACATCATTATGACGCAGGAGTTAGGAAATAAAATGAATCATTTTTGTCGTTCTGTTATTGAAAATTATCTCTACACAAAAGAGGGTTCATTTTATATGTATTTAAAAGAGAAAAGAAAATGAAAACAATTATCGATTTGCCCTTGGAAGAAAAATATGTTTAATAGTAACATCACAAAAGTAATTCGACCGGTGAGTGAGTCACCAGCTTTTTTTCCCAACTCTATCATCAGTAATATTGCCAGTGACTGATGAAATTCTAGCAATTCGAAAATAGTATAAATATCCAGAAACTGTAAAATTGAGTTGCATTGTTGTTGATAGCATTTTTTTAAATTATATTCTTTTACTAAACATATGGAATCTTATTCAAATAATTATCAACTTGTTTTATTTGATGGAGATAATAATCGTATTAATTTAATTAATCATTTCAAACAATTAGTTCAAATTCCATTAAATTGTCGATTTATTATTTTTTATAATCAATCAAATCGAATTGAAGAAGATATATTATACGAATTAAATCATATTCCACAAATAGAACTTCAAAAATGTGTTGATCCATCAGACAAATTATTAAATACACTTTACAATAACATCATCGATTACTCCTGTGTACATGTTATTTGTGATGTAAAACCAAAATATATGCATGATTTATTGAAAATTCATGAAAAACATAAAAATATATATGTTATGGGAATGAGTCGTTCTGATATTAATGCTAACGATATTATTTATCATCTTGAACAATATACTGATGGAATTAGTAATTTATCAACGATAATAAATACTAAATTGCTTTTTGATAATTATCAATGTCCAAGATGTTCAAAATCATTTAAATTACAACAAAATCTAGAACAACACTATAAAGAAAATCATATCTCAATTACAACTATCGATGTCGATATAGATCCTTATGATTGATAAACATTTGAAGCTCGAGAAAATGACACTGAAAAACATCATCCAACTGTTATAGTAGATAATTTTGATTAAAGCAATATATCAAGATTATCATTATCTCTGCAATTATATAAATCCCGATATATGTTCATAAAGTTTTTTTTTGTAAAAAATCAATTTTTTTTCTAAGTAATAATGTTATGTATATAACTTGAAAAAATGATATATTTTAAATAAAGTTTATGTTGAAAAATAACTAACTAATGGATCATTATCTGTTGCAATCGTTTTTTTCAAAATAAAGTTCTCAGTTAGAAAACTTGAAAGTGCTTCTTATTATTTCGACCATCATTCCATTAAAACTTTTATCAAAAATTAATAAAACTCTATTTAAAAATTCTCGCTCGACAAAGATTGCGTACAGATGCTTGCTGTAGTTTGGAACCATTCCGAGATCTTTAAATATTCGAATGACTAAGCCTCAAAAATACTTGTAGAGGTCATAAATAGACTAGTGATAAGATGAAAATTCAATCAAGCTTGATGTATCTTACTAATATCATCGGCTCCGAAAAATATCAGATCAAATGAAATTCCTTTTCTATAAAAGATCGATGTGTTTGAAAAAAAACATCATTCGTCAATAATGATGCAAATAATAGAATGTCAAAGTAATTGTATTTTGAGACCAACAAGATTCTTTCGGGAACTATACGGTAGTGATCTCTGTAGCATTTTGTATTTGCTTATAGATTTCGATTAGGAAAAAGGTAAAATGTTTTTTTATTATTGGATTAAATTCTAATTCAAATATGCAATAAGCACATTATGCTACTGAGTCTCTCGGTTTACCTAGTCCGAGTTTGGATCCAGTTTAAGATACTTTTACTAATGAAGTTCAAGTTCGAATTCGAAGGTGATGATCATCAGAAACTTTTAATCGATTGAGGTTGAATTGGGTATATATTATCGTAATCATCGACATACACAAGTCGTTGAAAGATCGAGAAAATAATCTGAAACTTCTTCTAAACACCTGTGACAATCAATGGTACTTGTTGATACCTTTACGCCAACTTTGGTTCATTTTATACGATCGTTCAACATTTAACTCGATAAAATATACTTAATAAAATCATCTTAATATTTAATATATACTTTTTAGTCACACACTTTCTTACTATTATTATCAATGGAATGTAATAACGTTTGAATGAAAATTTAAATATTACTCTTTAAAGGTATATTAACCATGTATGTTTAACTTTCAATATTCGACAAAATAAAAAAAGTAAAAATGGGCTCGAAACTTATGAAATACTTTTAGTATATAATCAATCAATGTGCATTAAAATTTTACCGATACTATGCGCGCTCTCTAATATCTGCTAACATAAATAGAAAAAAGAAAAAATTATGTTCTATTCTATAAAAATAAAATAAAGCAGAAGACGAACATTATTGAATCTCAATGAAACTATAGCATACCATCTATGAACTACAATTATTTTCTCGGAATAACAATATTACTATATTAAAACTATTCAGAAGCAGAATATTCGATGTACGGAATTATTTTGCGACGATTATGATTCACAATGATTTGTCATTCTAGTTAAAAACTATTGTAATGTTGATATGATTGTTTTCGCATGCAATATATTGATAATAGTACAATTTATCGAATTAAAAAACATCATTTTAATAGATTATAATAAGTTTACTTATTTGACAAACAATGAATCATATTATTCACTTAGTAAATATAAAAACACGAATAAAAACAATTAAAAGTTATTGTATAATCTCTATTGATATATGTCAATCGACAATAATATATTGGATTAGTACTTAAAAAGATAAATTCTTCATAAAATTTATACTGAGATTTGTGTTATCTATTCATATATGTTATCGGTATATAATATAACCTTGACATCACTTATTTTGATCACTTTCTTTTTTCTTGTCGTATAAATATCAAATCTGTTTCAATATTATACCTTTCTTTTTTATGAAATAAATAAATCATTTACGTGATTTATACGAATTATAAAAATGCGTCTATTAATTTTGTTTTTGTTATTGACAAATGTTCGAACACAACAATTTCCATGCTTATGTTCATGTTGTGATACTCAAATGTGTAATCCTATTCCTTTACCTACTGTTTATGTAGATTATTGTACATTAGAAACATGTCTTGCACAATGTCGAGCTACATATTCTCAATGTCAAAAAAATCATCCTTTTGGACAAATTTCAGTACAATGTGAATCATCTATTCCACCACAATTTAATTGTCAATGTAATTGTTGTAATACAGGTTCGGTTTCATGTTCACCGTCATATATTGGTAATAGTCTTACATATTCATGTCAAACAGCTGCATGTAGTATTGCATGTAATACACAATATCCATATCAATGTGTATCAAATCAAAATGGACAAACACAAGGTATATGTACAAATGGTACGAGTGGAAATGTACGTTGTAAATGTCGATCTTGTAATAGTACTGCTTGTAATAATTATGAATTTAATACAAATGAAGGTTGTGCAATGTGCTATTCATTATGTCGACAACATACACTTTGTGATAGTAATAGTCAAGTAACACATATATGCCAACATAATAATACCAATACATTATTTCCATCAATAATTTTTATATTAATAATGATTGTTTATATGTTTTTTCTATAATTAATTACATTTCTTTTTATATTCAATTGTCTATCTTCGTTAAAAAGTTATAAACATTTTACCTAATGATCTTCTTCTTAAATTCCAATAATAGTTATCTATTAATCAATAATATATCAGTAAAATAGAATTTAAGTGATTGTGTGTATGTGAAATAATTTTAGAGGTTTCACATGCTTGATCGACTTGTTGGAGGTTTAGAAAAATTCATAGTAAAAAAAAAAAGAAGAAATCTAATATCTAAATAATTTAAATGAATCAGTTGGTGAATGTCTTTCATTAGTTTTTTCATCGTTTGTCTTCGGTGATATATTGTCCTTTGTTTTGTATGTATTAAATTGTGTATCAGAATTAGAATCAACTGAACTAGCAAATGATGTTCGATTTAATACTAATAGATTTTGTTTATTGGTAAAATTCGTATTTAAATAATGATTAAAATATATAAAAATACAATAACTAAGACCAATACATAATGAAATTAATAGTAAAGATATGAATAAAGAAATAAGAATTTTATTTCGAATAATATTATTATTTTCTTGAGTAGTATTAATTATAAATGAATAAGTATAAAATGTTATTGTCTCTATAAATGTTGTCAAATTTTCTGTTGTTGTCGATATATATTTAGTAGTTATTGGTATATATGTAGTTGTTGTTGTTTTTAATGATTGTTTTCGAGTAATTTGTCTTATAGTTGGTGCAGGTGTCTGAAAAAATTTTCGATGATCAAGAAACATTTGTTTTACTCAAAAATAAATTATTTTTTATATATAAACAAAAACAAAAACGATCGAAATATATCATACATATTTGTTTTAGTTGTTCTAGGCAACTAAAAATTTATATCTTTTTTTTTTTTTAATGTATACATTATGTTTTATCGATTATTCTCTTAATCATTCAATCATATCAATATCTGTTTAAGTTTTATATTCATAAAGGCATGTTTATAGAACAAAAATTTTATTTTTTTATGAAAAGATAATATAGTCTAGAATTTAATAATTCTACTGACGTCATATTAATAATTGCATGCTAATATTAAAGATTATTTCTCATTATCAATAATTATAAGATAAAATATGATTTTTATTTATAGAATAATACAAGTTGTACTTTTTGAAACAGATATTGTTGAATTTGTTTTTTTATCATAATTTGATATAGGTGATAATGATCTTGAATTAATTTGTGGTATAATTAATAATTCTTTATGTGCATTTGAAGAACGACGATTATTATAATCTTCATTTGGACTTGATGTTATTGATTTAATAATATCTTTTAAATCATATATTTCTTTTTGAATATTTTTAACATCAATATGTTCTGAACCATAATTTGTTTGAAGAATATTTAAACTTTGATCAAAATATTGTAAAGCTTCATTTGATTTATTCATAACACGATAAAGTCGTGCTAAACCTAATAATGCATATCCAATATCATTATGATTTGATGATAATAATGAACGTCGAAGATTAAGTAATTTCATTTGACATATTAATGCTCGATCAAACATTCGACATTTCCAATAAAAATTTGTCATTGTTGATAAACATATTTGAAATATATCTTGATTATTATTATTTTCAATTATATGTAAAACTTGTTGATAATGTTGATCAGCTTGTTTAGGATTTTTATCTTCATATATTGTTGCAATTAATACTAATAAACGTGCTATACGTGGATGATATTCATATTGATTATCAAGAATATTTTTTAAATATAATAATTTTTTTTGACATAAATTCATTGCTTTATCTGATTGATCATTTTTTTTTAAAATATTTATTAAATGATCAAAATGTAGAATTAAATTTGGATGATTAAATGATAAATATTGTTCTTCAATTTCATATTCTCGATAATAATAATCAAATGATAAATCTAAATTATTCATTTTTTCATAAATATTTCCAATATCATCATAACAAATAGCAATATCAAGAGAATTTTGATGTTGATGTATTTCATATACACGATTAAAATAAATTAAAGCATTTTGCCAATCTTGTTTATCACGATAAATAATAGCGATATTTCGAATTGTATTTGATTTATTTATATGATCATATGGATAAATTATTTCTTCAATTGATAATGCTTGTTGATAATAATTAAGTGCTTGATTAAAATCATTTTTATCATGATAAATATTTCCAATATTATTTAATGAATTTACAATTAATATATGATTATTTGGAAGTATACTACGTCGTATATAATAAGCTAGAGTAAAATAAGTAAGAGCATTATCAAAATCATGTTTATCTCTATATACTAATCCAAGATTAGTAATTGTATTAGCTCGATATAAATGATTTTCATTTTTAGAAAATTTTTTATCATATATATCTAATGATTGTTGAAAATAATCAATAGATCGATCAAAATTTCCTATATGTTTATAAACTATGCCAATATTATTTAATAATAAAGCAATATAAATATAATCTTTTGATATTTGTTTTTCATAAATATCTAAAGCATATTGATAATTTTTTAATGCTAAATTATAATCTCCAATTTCATCATTAATATAACCTAATTCGATATAAATTTTAGGAATATCAATATGATCATTTGGTAATAATTTAAATAAAATTTGAAAAAAATTTTTTCCTTGATTTAATTCACCAAGTTTATTCCATAAGAGATGACCAAAAAAAATCATTGAATTAGAATAATTCATTTGATTTTGTATTGTATTTAAATATTCATTTATAAATTCTATTTTATTATGATTAGATAAAATTTTAATTTGCCATAAATTATTTATTGAATCATATTCAATTGAATCAATTATAAATAATGAATTAATATTAATTATAATATCATTATCTGATAATAATATATGAGTTAAAAAAATATTTTCAATATGAATTTCAAAAAGAACATTATGATATATTGAAAAATTTTCTTTAATAAATTCTAATGATTTTGTTTTATCACGTGTTGTTATTAAAAAATTATTTATTGAAATAAAATAACCAATAGATTGTTTAAATTTTTCAATTTCTTCATTTGACATTATTTGTACATGATAAACAATAAAATATTCTTGTTTTTTTATATTTTTATATTCTTTTTCAATTTCCATATAAAAATCAATAATAAAAAATCGAAATAAATATAAATATTCAATATCTTTTATATATAATGCATGATTTAATAATTTATATAAAAAACATTGATTTTTATACCATTGTATAACTTGTTTATGTGTATAAGTTTGTCGAAATAATTCAATATTATTTAATTCATAATGATTTGTTTGATAATAATTAAAACATTTATTTAATAAATCATTATATTGAAAATCTTCATATGGAATTTGTTTAAGAATATTAATTAACATATAATACCAAAGAAATTTAGCTGAATCTTTTGATAAATATTCTAATGAATTTTGTTTATAATCAAATAAATTATAAATAAGAAAATGTTTTTCAATAAAAAAAATTTTTTCACGAATTGATTTAAATAAATCTATATGATTTATATATTTATCAATTATTTTTGGATATTTTATTTTATTTAATTCATTTATTTCTTGTTTATTATCATAAATAAATATAGCAATTAATGTTTTTAAATTATGTATAGAATCAAGAATATCTAATGTTAATATATTTGATATAATTAAAAAAATTTCTTCATTAATTATTGATTTTATTAAATCAATACATAATTGTATATTAGTATAAAATAGTGTTGATGGATTTATTTCAAGTAAATGGAATTGTATATCAGAATTTAATTCTTGAAATTTATCCAAATAAATTAAACGAATATTTTCTTTATTGGAATTTATTTCATTTAAATTACAATTGAGAATTTTAGTTATATCCATATGAATATATATGTTTTTAAGCTTGACAGAATGTCAATGTAATATATTTTTCTTTTATGAAAAGAAAAAACGCTGCTTTTTTCTTCTTCTTCTTCTACTTTCTTTTTTAAATACGATGAGGATCACGCACATGAGTAGAAAAAGAAAAAAGATGAGCTTGTCTTCTTTTACAAAGAAACATCCGTCAATTCTTATTCTATAAAATGGTAAAAATAGAAACTGTCATACATCTTTCTAAGATAGTATCAAAAGAAGAAAAAAAAGTTGTTCTTAAATTGAATACGAACATCTATTCAATTCAATATTTTTTCTTTAAAACATTGTCGAATAATTTTATATAATTATTCTATTTACATTAAATAAAATATCTTGTGTATATGTCATTCTATTCGATATTATATAGAAAATATAAACAGGAAATAAATCTCAGATGTAGAAAAATGTTCTCAAAAGCATGATTATGTCAGGAAAACTCAAAAATACTACTCTATTCTCTTCAAACATATGTAAGACTTAGATGTTCGCATTAATAATTATATAGAATATATATGCACTTATTCTCGATTAGATCTTATTTCATTTCTACTTTGAATAATAAAATTTTTATTCAATTCATTAAAATATATTATAACTAAATTAACCAATAGAATATTTAACATATCTTCAATTATTTTTTAAATATATAATTCTTTCAAGTTAAAATAAATATCTATGATTGACATTTATGAAATTGTATAGAAGACGTCTTTATAGAAATCTTTTGATGAATAATTCAAATAAATATATTAAGCAGCTTATTTTCTTTTCTCTTTTAAAATGAAGTACATTATTTGTTTATTACATGAAAAGTAAGATAAAAAATTAATGATTATTTTAACATTTAATATGCTGTATTGATTTGAAATAATTTTTTTGTTTTATTTCGTGGATAACTGAAATAAAATAAAAATAATATATTATTTTTTTAAAATACACATAGTATAAACACATATATGACGTTCAATTTCATCGAATTCTGCTTTGATTTATTAAATAACCTATAAAAACTCCAATAATAATAAACAATAGACGTAGTGTAATAATTTTACTGCGTATTATTTGTGGACTAATATCCATTATATAGATTGTTGTTCCAAATCTGCTTTTGACACTGACAACGGTATGTTGTCATCTTTTTGTGATGCCTGCATATGTTTATATGCTGATAAGAATTTCTTAGCACCTATATACATGAGAGAAAGCACTGGTTAAAGAATTGTATTAGCCTATATTTATTTAAAAAACGATAAAGCTAAGTATTATTTTTTAGGATATAAAGATTATTCTCTCAATATACAATAAGAGATTTACTGGCGGAATATTCAAATGAAAAGCATGATATACATATAGAAAAATAATATCTGCAATCTTGAGTTGAACAACTTGAATAATTCTTGCTTGACTAAGAAGATCTTTATCGTAACAATTATACATTTCTAATGTTATATTCATCAAAACTGATGCCATCAATTAGAAGATCATGCTATCAATGAGAGTATTTCGATCAGTGCATAAAAAAAATAAAGAGCTACGAATACAAAATAAATCAATACCATTATTGGATTACGTTTTTTGTTCATGCAATTTTAAAACTGATCACTATACTGCATTGTTAAAAAGCTCGATAAGTATGAGAAACATGCTGAGTTGTAAATATTTGATCCTTCAATATTGATACGCATAATGAAACTAGTCGACATTGTCAGAACTAAAATTACCAGTACTAATGCCGATGTCAACTTTCAGAAAATATTTCAAAGTAACAATCAATATTGCCAGTTCTTCTCTTAGATATTACAATAAAGTAGAAGCTAATTCGTAATTTAATCTATCGCGAAATTTTATGATCAATCAACAGCTTATATCGGATGATTTCTAACAAAATGAAAATTTCCTGAAGAAATAATAGAAATCGATATTATTATTCGATATGCATGCCAGCAGATGGTGGTGTCGACATTTACAACAAGTAACGTTCGTCAAAGGTGACTTACTTAACCTTCGACTGAATTCATTGTATCTATTTCGAGAATCGTTGGTGGACAAATGTGATGCTATAACTAGCTCAGTTTGAACGAATCTTCTACATTTTATGATTTTTAAAACCAAAACTATCAATCTTAAGGTTGAAAAATATCAAGCACGCACGATTTTGTCATCATAGATAATAGTTTTTGACTTTTATGGTGCATTGATAGAGTACCGACATAAGTCATCTAGGCTATAGTTCAACCAGAGTTTACAACGAAAAATTGAGACAAAATGTAATGTTCCAATGCAAACACACGCACACAGAGTTATGTCTTTCATATGACTCCTCCCTGCTTTCAGTCAAGAAGACAGGAATAGAACATTTCGTCTCAACTTTTCATTGGGATTCCCAGTAGCATTTGTTTGTTACGATCTTCTGATATAAGAAAAAACGCATAATGTTCGAAACTAAGTGAACAGAAATTTGGAAGGATGACAAGCAAACAACACCGTATTAGGATTCAGAAGTTCTTTAATGAGTAAGTTCTTTTTACGTCAAATGTCTAATAAAGAATTATTGTACCTCAAAAATCGAATCGTTCGCCATTTTCTCAAAATGTCTCAACTCTCATTTATTATACTTACGATAAAGCTTTTAAATCATCGTCTAGTCATTTGCATATTTAACGCCACTACATCGATCGATATTAGTTCAGCTTTGAAGTTAATAGATGCATCTCATTTAATTTCTCCTCAAAAAGCTACTGGATATTTTCTAGGAAAGAGCTTTGTCTATTTTGGAATAGAATTTTACGGTAGATACCTATGGGGACTCAACAACAGAACTTGAAACAGTCGCTTCATTTTTTACATAATTTTGTATAAATTTCGCTCAAAGATACGACATATAGTAATCAACAAAGAAAAGTGTTTATATTAGAATCAATATCGAACATAGATTCATGATCCTTGAATATCCGTGAGTCAAACTTAAAACAACAAGCAATTCACCAAAGAAAGCTAAGAAATAGATCGGAAACATTTTTTTTCTCACTTCGCATTCGTATTTTCCGTGATCAATCAACAACTATCAGTCAAGTTTTATTAGAAAGGATGATTAACTAATTTATCATTATTTAATACCTCCCAATATTGAAAAACTAGCTTAAGATTTCGATTCCTCAAAGTCAATTGTCTTTGGTGGAGTTTCACTGGAGATAGTTTATATTATTTACTATTAGTTATTTGGCAAACCAACACAGTTTTCATTTATTTGATCTGTGACCATCTTGGATCAAACTTCTTGCGAAAAAAAGTAAAACTAATTACTAATTATTTGGTGACATATTATTAACCACAAGTTTGATTCCAGATGCGAATTCTTTACCCTTCATATAGTTTTCAATTAGAATATTACAAGTTCTTGATGTTAATTTAGCTGATAACGTTTTTAGATTTTGCTTGGATACAGAAAGATACAGCGAAACTTTAGGAGAGAGCATACCCGTATGACTACAAACTTATTTTATGTTATATGATCTCTATTCTAGTCCACGAGACAAATCGTTATTTCGTAAAAGAACCTTTTCCTAGTAAAAAAATTGTTTGAGAAAATTCAAAAACTAATGCTATCATTCAATACCCCAACCTCGAAAACCTTTGCTGAAATGTTAAGATTTCTTATTGGTTTGTCTAAGAACATGTTTCTTTGACCTTGCCACACACACCAACTATTTTTTTTCGTATGGCCCTCACTACAGTCGAAGGAATAATATCAATAGCAACGATAATATTAATAATATGAATGATAATCGGCCTGTAGCATTACAACAATCTGAACTAGAAATTGAAACAAATGTGCCAACATCGTAATCATACTAGGCGGATGCCACATTATCATCAGAACAAAAAATGATACACGTAATTTATCAAATTTAGGAGTAGCAAGTTCACCACAATCATCATCAGAAAGAAATTAAAATGTAAAATATTTTTGTTGGTTTTTTATGCGTATATTTATTTATTTCCTTTTTTGAGAGAAAGAATTATACGATGTATAAAAAGATTAAATCCTTGGTCTGTCCATTTGTCCTAGCCAGCCATACATATTCATTGCCCGACACTGTTTGACTGGCACCGACACGGTCAACCAGGTTTTTTGAAGTTGCGGCGTCAACGGATGAGAATTCCAGAGGGGAGGGAGTAATTCAGCCAATCAGACTTTTTTTGGTACAGAACTTTGCCCAGATAAGTTATTTTTGGTCAAGATTTCGAAAAATAGGTGTGAGGAGGTTGGAGTTCCGATCAGTCAAGTTTAAGAAAATTGGAAATTTGACGAGTTGGTTTGAACGGATTGAGGTTTTGATGGAGTTTGGTGAGTTTACGTTATAATTCAGGCCAATCGTGTAGAACAAATTTTAAATTTGAGGAATCAGGTGCTTTTTGTCTGTAATTTTAGTCATTCAAGTTTGACAAGGTTATAATTTTCGCGGTTCAAGTGTTATTTTTGGTGTATCTTGTTACATTCATGAGGGAACTTCCTCGGGTGTTCAAACTCGCTGTCCCATTTTTTGACGTTAGGTAGACTTCAAGAGGATTCGTGCGCTCGTGCCTTTATTCCCGAGATATCGAATTTCCAAGATGTATACGAGAAGAGACTGAAATGGAAAATAATCGTTTTTGGAGAACAGTAGAGTATTCAAGTAGAAATTCTTTAAAGTTTCGCGCACTGTTCATGCGACCTGTGCTGAGTTAAGAGTTAGATCATATCTTATCAATACCACTTCTACTCGTTGTTCATCAGCTCTCAATTTTATGTCTAATTCGTGCTACGAGGTTGTTTTTCTCTTCATTCAATTGAATACGATATACAAGTGACGATCAAGCAAGTAGCTGACATCAATTTTTCTCGCCTCTATTTCGAAATGAACAATTCAGCAAATGTCGTGAAGATTTTCGCTGATTGAGCATTGAACTTATTGTCTTCTATCGTGTCGAACAACACGACCGTCACCACTACTATCATAAATCGTGAATGTGAAGTAGCCAATCTGTTGCGCAGTGTACTGGAATCGATTCCTAGCAGTCACTCCCGCACCTTCGTAGTCGAAACAACTCTCGATTATGAGTTAGCCGATGACGAATTGATCAATGATGTCGATTATGAAGATACAGCTGAAGAAACGTGGGGTCCCGACTAGAATGATAAAGATGAAGATGATGAGCGGATGTTGTGCAAACAATTTTCACTTGATTACATGACCAGGGTAGTCAATTTCTATGATGAAATTAACCCATAAACTGAAAAATGAAAGAGACGATGGGAGACAGTGGAAAATCACTTCCGATGTATCCCACATCAAAACTATCTCGCTCGTTTTCGCGGTTATCTTGAGAAACATGAGACGAAGAAACAGAAGCTCGACAAAATTGATGATCATGTATTCGATATTGTTCTCTGTAGATTGTGACAAAACACCACGCAGAAAATAAAGAGATGATTAGAACTTTGGCCGATCAGTTCGTAGCTGATGTTCGTAGATGTTTGCCTCAATACGAAGCGCACGTAGTTATTTATACAGACCAAAGTGGAATTCCGCTCGAATTATACTCTATTCGAATCTTAAGCCATAAAGGAGAGAAAGTTATAATTGGATCCGCCCGCTCTATAAACACTACCACCCACACCTATACAGCGCGACCAACAATCGCATTCAACAATCATCTTCGCTCATCGCTGTACTTCTGCTTGAAGGAGCCCAAAGCACGGTTGAGCGAAAATATTCGCTCGCATCTTTTCTAGGCCTCGAATGTAGTGATCATCTGCAGCAGTTCTAGAAAGCTCAGAACATCTTTGGTTGAGTACTGGCGCGATCATGTACTCCTCCCGTTACTAGGAAAACATGGGAAGTTCCTACTCATCTCGCACTGTTGGGGTGGACAGATATTTGGAAACGGATTATACGATTATATCCTCGGATGCACAAGGCTTGAAATACCGACGAAAACGATGGATCAAATTCAGCCATTAGATGTCTTTTTTAACAGACAGATGAAGGTGATCCTTCGTCGGATATACGATTGCGTGCTGCTCGATGAACTTGACATCAACATGAGCGAATGGAATAGCATCATCCGTCTCATGTCTGTCACGCATAGTCAATTCTCTTCCGAAATTTTCCGCCCAATGATCCAATACGCTTGGTACGCCAGTGGCTACACAGAGAATTATCTTGGGGCTTTCAAAGCTGTGACTGAAGTGTGTTATCCTTTGACGCGACGATATGTGTCACACCTTCATGCGATGTGGCCCTTTTATCTGCTGTAGCTGGTGTGACAAGCCAATACCTTTCAATGACTTTTTTCTGAACTATCATTTTTATTGATTTACTCTTGTGCAGATGCTTCTAGTGTATTACGATACTAGATATGAAATAAAGAGTTCTGGGTGTTTTATGGCCAGATGAACAGCCAATAGAAGCAGTATTGATAACATATGGTCTAACTCTTAATTCGGAACAAGTTACATGAGCATTGCGCGAAACTTTAAAGAATTTCTACTTGAATACTCTACTGTTCGCCAAAAACGATCATTTTTTATATCAGTCTCTTCTTGTATATATCTTGAAAATTTGATATATCGGGAATAAAGGCACAAGTGCACGAATCCTCTTGAGATTTTTCATATCTCATTGAAGTCTACCTAACACCATAAGATTGGGACCTAGCGGGCTTGAACACCTGAGAAATTTTCCTCGTTAAGCCTAAGATTTCTGTTTAATGCAGTTTTTTTATTAAAAGAACTTTATTTCATTTCACTATGTTTGTGTTTTTTACGTTTTCAGCATATTTTTAAGCCAAAAGTTTCCAGTTCATCAATATAAGGCTTCCTCATTTTGTCCATTTTTGTTTTTTTACGTAATAGAAGTTCGTCCATTGGTCTAAAAATTCTGGTTGCGCTACTGTTCATGTTCACTAATTACCAAGGAAGATGAATTTATTTTCTCCCATAGACTCATGCGGGTTTTTTCCAACTTTCCATGCTTGAATAATTATTATTGAGAATCGCTAATGAGCTGTCAAAAAAAAGTAATGGTGATCAATACAAATCGCAAATCTTTTCAATTCACCTTTAATGAGAAAAAACACAAAAGAAATCAGTGATGCGTGTTATTGGTAGATATAACTTCAATAGCTGCAGAAAGAAAACGATAAAATCGTTAGTGACTCCTATATTTCATTGCAAGGTAAACACGGATAAATTTATTTTTTATACGTTTTTGCAAACGTCGATAAACATTTGAATCTATCACACTCAATATTTGCTACAACTGCAACTACAAGTAAGATTTCTCTATATATCGTTTTAAAATGTATAATAAATTATGATTATATCCTCACAACAGACTAGTGCACTAATTATTTCAGAGAAGGATCAGCGCTACTTATTTTTATTCAAACATGTGATAGAGTCAACAGATGGCACTATGTTACCATTAACTTCATTAATTCTATCCTTTGACCATCAGTCTATTATTCCCAAGCAATATAGTTTATTGCAGTCGGTTTCTCTTTTTTTCGTTCTTTTCTTCTCTTTCATATATTTTTCCTCAAATTCAATTTAATCGTACCCTAATTTTGTTCTGTGAATAATGCAAATATTACTAAGAACATGGATGTCTTATGTTTAGATCATGCTTAGAAGATTATGGATATTATAGGAAACTAGATCTAGAAAGGTTAGAAGCAGTATATCTGAACATTCTTTAAACTATGAGTGCTGTGCTGAAATAGCCTTCAAAAGATTACAAATGTTATGTCTACATGATCCTTAAAAAGTTACAAGTACCATGCTTAGATAGATTGCGAAAACTTACAAGGCCTTATCAGGCACATTTGATTCATTTCCTATGGCTGATTTATTTTGATTACAAGAAAAATAGACAAAATATCTTTTTGTAAACTTTGGGCTCAGTTTTGATTGGTCTATGTTTTTTATATGAAATAAACCACGTTTCTTTGGTTGGTGTGTTTGGTTCACTTCATACGACCGGAACATGGTGCTTTCTTAGTCAAACTTGCACAAATAGGCCTCCTCTCCCTTTATTGCTCAGCAACGGAAATTCTTTCCTAGATTGTACCAAGCGTAATAGTAAAAAAATAAAACGTATTGTGCTAGGACCAAAGGCAAAAAATCATCAATAAAAATTTAGGAGCTATTGTACGATAGATACGACCACACGTGCTCAATTGATAGTAAGGATTTCGATAAAATTTTCTCCATAGGTAGCTGTAGTTGACACATGAAATCGCCTGAAATTTTTCGTTTTCAAATCTTGGCCTTACTGAGATATTAAAATCACAATAGAGGCATCCTCAGGTGAAAAATGATCATCATCAATATGGTACTCATTCATTGTATTTTTTTTCCATTTTGTAACAATAATGTTTTTCGGGCTGAAATTTCGTGGGTATGTATTACCATAGATACCATACATATCCACACACTCAAAATCATTCTTAACCCTATTAATCGATATAGTGAAATTTCATAAGTTCTAGGATATCTCTGTCTTGTGACCAGACTTTCTATTGCTTATGAGCGACTTATGAGCTCCTGCTTTGAAACCAAGTACCACTGCTCCTTATCTATTAAGAATAATTTTCTAATAGCTAAGGAGCCTGTCCTAGCCAATCGTAAAACAGAAATGGCTAGATCGATAAGATTAGTGCATAATATACCCTGAAAATTTCCCATAGGCTTTTAGGCCAAGGAATCGGTTGATATCATCAGCTTTTGAAAAAATTTTTCAAGTATTTTTTTATTAAACAAAGCACTTTTTTAAGAAAATACTAGTTTCTTGCAAAGTTTGATCAAAGGTTTTCGACGCCGAGAATTCGCCTGGTGTCATTAGTTTTTCGATATTTTCATGAAATAATTTTTTTTATGAAAAAAGACTTTTAAAAAAAATCATTGTCGCACGAAGTTTGATCAAAGGTTTTTAAGATTGAAAAATCGATGAGTATTATTAGTTTTTGTAAAAGTTTTTGAAATGAATTTTTGATTGCAGAAGATCACTTGCTAAGAAAATAATAATTAGTTTTCTAGGCGAAAGAGAAATCATATAAAATAAAATAAAATAAGTTTGCAGCTTTACATGTATGCTTGTTTCTAAAGTTAGTTTGTATGTTTTTGTACTCAACCAAAGCGGAAAATGATGTTCGCCAGATTAATGTAAAACATTGTGACATCCTTGGAAAAATTCTGCCAAAGGTGATCGATGATAAAGAATTCGACTCTGGAATCAAATTTCTGGATGGTAACGAGATAATAAATAATTAGTAATTAGTTATATACTTTTTCTAAAAGAAGATTCTTCCAAATTAACCAAAGACCAATAAGTCAAAACTGAGTTGATGTTACCAAATAATGCGTAATAAATAATATGAATTGTCTTCAGTGACCTTTCGTCAAAAAGAATTGGTTATGGGAAACCCAAATCTAAGATTAACTTTTCAATATCGATAGTTATTGATTAATGATTCATGACTAAATCATAGTGTCTTATAAAACTAGCTGATTGTTATGGAGCACGAAAAATGCGAACTTGAATTCAATGAAAAATTTTCTGATGTGTTTCTTGGCTTTTTTTGACGAGCTCCCCGTTATTTTAAGCTTGACTGAAGGATGCTCGAGAATCATGAATCTATGTTCAAGATCGATTTTGATTTAAACATTGTTCTTTGTTGATTACTACACGTCAGCTTTTTGAGTACGATTTATACAGGAAAATGTTAAAAATCTAAAATGGTCGCTTAAAGTTCGTTGTTGAGTCTTCATCGACATTAACCGTAACATACTATTCAGAGTTGCCACTAGGGGTGTGACAACTCAGGTTCAACAGTTCCTGTGAACTGAATCAAAGAACTGGGTTTTCAGTTCCGGTTCAAACATATGGACTGGTTTCCAACTCCAGTTCAAATGAAATGAACTGGCTATCGATTCGGGTTCCGATGAAATGAACTGGTTTTCAATTCCGGTTCCAATGAAATGAACTGGCTATCGATTCCGGTTGCCATGAAACGAACTGGTTTGCAATTCCAGTTCAAATGAAATGAACTGGCTATCGATTCCGGTTCCGATGAAATGAACTGGTTTTCAATTCCGGTTCCAATGAATTGAACTGATGAACAAGTCCAGTTCAAATCAAATGAACTTGTTCTCAATTCCAGTTCAAATAAACTGAACTGGTTGACACCTTCAGTTCATTTCAACTGGAGTTGAGGGTCAATTAAATTCATTCCACATGGAACTGAGCGGTCTGTGAAACAAATCGAGCATATCGACTTGATGCTTACTGCTATACAGTAAATCTGAGTACGTTGTCTTACGCTGTGTCACAATAAATTCAGGTATTAAACATGTATTTATACTTTTCTTCATCATAAATCACATACTTATGCTGATTATCGCTAAACACATATATAGATCTTCCTTATCTATGATGCATAGAGAATTAGACGATTCGTCTGCTAGTTTCAGTGAAGTTTCGTTCCATATTTATTTTATTATTGTTAGTTAAAATGAAAATCCAATTGTAGCTAGAGCGATTAGGAAGAAAAAAACAATAACTAAAAACTTGAATCAGAAGTAAATTCATAAATAATATTGATTAACAGCAACTTTAGTTTTAAAATTTAAAATATATATCTTATATATATATGTATCTATATATTATGATAAATAATTTAATTTATTATTTTTCAAAAATAATTTTAAGTGTTTTATTATTAAATATATTAATTAATCACAATTTTTGTCGATGTTTCGACAGATAACCTCTCATTATCAAGATTAGGCTGGTAATGAATCACAAAAGACAAAGAACACAGAAAACAAACATTTATATATATATGGGACTGGCCAGTCTGGCCGGAAGGTTCAGTTTCATTTTTA
>JAJEKB010021931.1:2048569-2064961 GCA_022393335.1 Macrotrachela quadricornifera | reverse complement strand
TTTTCAATTCCAGTTCAAATGAGATGAACTGGTTTCCAATTCCAGTTCAAATGAGATGAACTGGTTTCCAATTCCAGTTCAAATGAGATGAACTGGTTTCCAATTCCAGTTCAAATGATATGAACTGATTTTCAATTCCAGTTCAAATGAGATGAACTGGTTTCCAATTCTAGTTCAAATGATATGAAATGGTTTCCAATTCCAGTTCGAATGAAATGAACTGATCAACAATTCCATTTCAAATGAAATGAACTGCTTTGAACAGTTGCAGTTCTACGAGTTGATATGGAACTGTCACACATCTAGTTGCCACCTCTTCTGCTTTTTTAAATTTTTTATTGTTTACATTTTTAACCAACATTTTTCTTTCGAAAGATCGTTTCTTTCATAATTATAACAAAAATTGTGACCGTACTACCGAAGATGTATTGAGAATAAATAATGCCCAATAAGGATAACAACTTTTCTTTTACAAAAACCCACAAAATCGAAGACAATTTTATGGAGAATTACTTAAGTTGATTTCATTTAGCCACGCATACAACTAAATAGACTGACCGATACTCAGAGGCGTACCTTGGTCTCAGAGGCAGGAAGGCGCAAAGTCTTCATTCGTGTAGATTCAGCATCGAAACATCCCTGAAAACACAATTTTTTGACCAAAGCAAAAATAATATTTTCAGAAGCAGGGGTGTAGAGCCCCACACGATCCCTTCTAGTTACTCCCGTGCCGAAACTGAACCTTTCACTTTCATCGTTGGTCTGTTCGATTCTATATATGACTAGACGAATTTAAGTCGAACGATTTTCAAAATAGTTCTTATAGAATTTCGGCAATTCTGGAAAAATAAAATCTTTCATCTCTGTTACGGAATCTTTAGTCTTGACATATTTCTAATAGTTACTGGTGTTCTTATCTTATTCTAAATGAGAATAACTTAACAGTAAACAAAATTCTCATACCCAACCGGTTATGAATGTTTATATTTTCTCTCACTTCAATCATCAAATTTTAAAAAGTTCATATGCTTCTTATATGTCTTTACCATCCTGTAGCAATGCTTATGTTGACTCAGCATTCTCAGAATTAAAACATTTATCATATAATAAATGGAATTGTACGAGAAGAAAACTTATAGCGCGGAAGTAAAAATACGTTTAATTTTCTCCTTATCATAACTAAGATGCGTAAATATCTATCAGATAATTAAGATGTATTAAAAGCTATTAAATCAAATGGAAAATATGTAGTCAAAAGAGAATGTGCCCAATAATTCTATTCGCCAATTAAGTAGGTCTATTTCTTGATCTTATATAACTCTATTTTTTATCGATTCACTATTTTCTTGATCTTGTACAATAAAGATGAGAATTTAATGTAAAATTTCTTAATTAATACACTGGAACAAGTTTAAAAATCGTTTATGTCACAAAAAATAGGCTTTCTGTTTTCTTTCTGCTTTTCGATGATGAAATTTCTGCCATTTTCTGCTATTTATAAATTGTTTTCTACTTTTTGGACTTTAGAAGGTGGCAACACTGATAATATTCAAAGTAAACGAAGATCTGCGCAGGCCACAACGTAATGCGCTCCATTTGTAGTAACTTTTAAATAAATTTCCTTCTGTTAGTTTCGTCTTGGTGAGCGTAATAACAATAGTATAGTACTTTTTGAGAGGAATACCCATGATATGCAACTATTCGCTTAAAAACTGAATTATTATTGTAGGATAGAGTGCTAATACATATGAAAATGGCTAGCCGTGAGAGACCAACGAATCACTAGGCGGTGGCTAAAAGATTATTTCAAACGATAGTTTTGAAACGGGTCTCAAGTAGTTTAGATGGATTTTTCAAAGAACATAATTAATGCTGATTTAAAAAACGAATTAGACAATATATTATGTCCTTAAAATGAAAATTATGATGAAAACTACACAATATTTTCTAAATACTGAAAAAATTCGGTTGCGAATCAGTATGGTATGACTGAATTCCTTCTTATGTGCATTAGATTTCTGATGCGACACATGGTATATAGAAAAATACACAGTATATAGAAACAGCCAGCTATGAGTGGCTAAGCGACTAGACGTTTGTTTACATGGTTTATCACAATCACAAAAAGCGAGAGTTGAGATACCTTCAGAGATTGTCAAATGAATCGGTTCTTGAACCAAAATAGTTCTTTATTAGACATTCGACGTAACAAAATCTACCCAGTAAAGAATTTTTAGATGCTAGCATACCGTTATTTGCGTGTTGTAGCGTAGGCACGAACAGATATGTAATTGTGTCGTCGTAAAAATTTAAGAAGCTGCCCGGAATTCTATAGTTTTGAATGATTTTCACAATTTCTTAAAGCTATTCCTACCGAAAGAATAAATAATAACAATGAATGATGCACTAATTATACTCATGTCGAGACATTGATATCGGCTACGGTAGTTTATATGCTTAGCTATAAGAAATCACATTCCATACTAAGAAGTAATATTGTTTGGCATAGCAGTTTGAAAATAAGATCTTGAAATTTTCGTGTACAAATTTCTACGTAGTGGTAGTCTTTAACATGGATATAAGAAATAAGGATTATTCCATCAAGAAACGAGTTAAAATGACGATTATCATTTATGTATGGATCAAAAGTAGGAATATTTCTATAAAACGATCGTTACTAAAGAGTGGATGTTTGTTTTCTGTTTTTCATCCGATCAAGAACTATGAGATACAATATAATCAGAATCGGAATTATTTTGAGTGATAATCGTAGTAAATTTTCTTCATAAAAAAGGGTCAGTGAATCCATAAGATGAGCGCTACTTTTGATATTTTTCTCAGTTCTATCAATAGAAACTAGGTGAAGTTCACACTTGTGTATCAAAAAAGATAATTTGCGTAGTGAAAATAATCAAGCAGTAGCCATTAGCTATAAAAATACATGATGTGATTTCCCTTTCAACCTAAAACACAACTAGTTACACAAAACATTACATTTGTAACGAACTGATAATTTAGAATTACATGGACGCAGAAGAATCAAAACATAATACTTCCACATCATCAAATGCTATTATCACAACCACAACAACAGCGGACAAAACTATCAATGCAACTGGACGAATCGTCCAAAATTATTTGTTAATTTGGGTCGATGCCAATATCCACCAATCAAATAAAGATGCACAAAACACATTGGCACGATTGCGAAGTATTGTTAATCATGTTAATATTTTTACTGATCAAGAACAATGTATCCGGTTTCTCAACAATATTGAAAACGAGAAAGTATTCGTCATTACATCGGGTTCATTAGGTAAACATTTAGTCCCTGATATTCATGGTATATCACAATTAGATGCTATTTATATTTTCTGTGGTAATAAATCCTATCATGAACAATGGGTGAAACAATGGGAGAAAATTAAGGATGTATATACATCAATTGCTCCCATTTGTGAAAAATTGCAAATGGCGGTAAAACAATGTGAACAAGATTCCATTCCGGTTAGTTTTGTTACCGTTAATGAAGGGGCTTCCAGTGAAGATTTAAATCAACTGGAGCCCAACTTTATGTACACACAAATATTCAAGGATATTCTCCTTGAAATGGAATATAACCAACAATCCATCAAGGATTTAACAAATTACTGCCGTAAACTTCATGATGGTAATACGGATGAATTAAAAATCATTAATGAATTTGAACATGAATATTGCCCAGAATTAGCAATATGGTGGTATACACGTGAATGTTTCACGTATAAAATGTTAAATCGAGCACTTCGAACATTAGAAGCTGACACCATTATTAATATGGGCTTCTTTATACACGATCTTCACCAACAAATTGAACAATTACATCGGCAACAAGTTAGTTCTTACGAAAGAAAGCCATTTACAGTTTATCGTGGACAAGGCCTATCGACTAAAGATTTCCAAACACTTTCTAAAACAAAAGGTGGTTTAATGTCTTTTAACAACTTCCTCTCTACCAGTACAAAACGAGAAGTATCCCTCGTATTCGCCAAAGATGCATTAAAAAAAACTGATATGGTCGGCATTTTCTTTCAAATGTCTATTGATCCTTCTGTTTCTTCCGCTCCTTTCGCTGCCATTCAAAAATTTAGTTATTTCAAGAAGGAAGCAGAAATTCTTTTCTGTATGCACACCGTCTTTCGTATTGGTGAAATTATACAAACGGATAAAAACAAACAACATTATCAAGTGGAACTTACACTAACATCAGATGATGATCCACAACTTCATACACTCACCAAACATATACAAGAAAGTGCTCGTGGGACAGGATGCCAACGAATAGGTAGTTTGTTACTTCATATAAAACAGTTAGATAAAGCGGAAGAACTGTACATATTATTACTTGAACAGACATTCAATGACACTGATAAAGCACTTTATCATAATCAACTTGGATTAGTTAAAAATAATCAAGGTGATTATGAAAAGGCCATTTGGTACTATGAAAGAGGACTTGAAATCTATCAAAAAACTCTTCCTCCAAATCATCCTTCATTGGCTATTTCCTACAACAATATCGGTTCGGTGTATGACAACATGGGAGAGTATTCTAAAGCACTTTCGTTTTACGAAAAAGATCTTGAAATCTGTCAAAAAACTCTTCCTGCAAATGATCCTGATTTGGCTACTTCCTACAACAATATCGGTTCGGTGTATGACAACACGGGAGAGTATTCTAAAGCACTTTTGTTTTACGAAAAAGCATTTGAAATCTATCAAAAAACTCTTCCTGCAAACCATCCTTCATTGGCTACTTCCTACAACAACATCGGTTTGGTGTATTACAACATGGGAGAGTATTCTAAAGCACTTTCGTTTTACGAGAAAGCACTTGAAATTCGTCAAAAAACTCTTCCTCCAAATCATCCTTCATTGGCTACTTCCTACAACAACATCGGTTTGGTGTATAAAAACATGGGAGAGTATTCTAAAGCACTTTCGTTTTACGAAAAAGCATTTGAAATCTATCAAAAAACTCTTCCTCCAAATCATCCTTATTTGGCTACTTCCTACAACAATATCGGTTCGGTGTATATAAACATGGGAGAGTATTCTAATGCACTTTCGTTTTACGAAAAAGCACTTGAAATTCGTCAAAAAACTCTTCCTCCAAATCATCCTGATTTGGCTACTTCCTACAACAGCATCGGTTTGGTGTATAAAAACATGGGAGAGTATTCTCAAGCACTTTTGTTTTACGAAAAAGCACTTGAAATTCGTCAAAAAACTCTTCCTGCATATCATCCTTATTTGGCTACTTCCTACAACAGCATCGGTTTGGTGTGTAAAAACATGGGAGAGTATTCTCAAGCACTTTTGTTTTACGAAAAAGCACTTGAAATTCGTCAAAAAACTCTTCCTGCAAATCATCCTGATATTAAAAGTGTGCGTGAGAGTATAGAATTTGTTCGGAAGAAATTGTGAAATATTATTTGATAAATAAAGAAAAACCGTTTTCACTTACTTCAATTGCCTCAATTTTTTTGTCTTTCTGACGCGCGCGTACAGAGAAGGTCTCTGTAATAATTGAAATACAATGAACATAGCCGATCAGTAAGGCAATACATGTACACACGTACATATATAAGAGGCCTTCACGGATATGTTTGCATTTCGCTTATTAAGAGAGTTTCTATGTATTTTTAAAGTAGTAATTACCTTGGAATATAAACCTAATATACATCGTCGTTGAACACATATTTCGGAAATAAATCTAAAAAGAAGAGAAAATCGGAAGAAATGAATAAAAGAACTTACTTTGAATTGTATTGAATTGACTTGACTTGATTGTTATTGATATTTGAATACGGCCCTGAATGATAATGAAATGAGAAAAGAGATGTATTTATATAAGTGTAGAATCATAAACAATCGTCTAATTGGTACAATTAATGAATTAATGAATGTTTATCATTCATTTCAAGTAAATAAGGAAAAAAGAAAAGAATACAGTTGTCTAATTACTCGTGAATATGATTAAATTAATTTGTAAATATTAATTGTATTGATATTAAATTGAATAAATGATTAATTAACCTTTTCCGCCCGGATGTATCCATGTGGATACATTAAGCCAACATTTTATGAAGCATTTACGTATAGTGATGATACGAAATTTTTTGACAATTTGATAATTGAGTTGTCATATTTCAAAACACATTCATGCGTTTAGAAGACGGAAAAAAATATTCACTAAGAAAAATTATTAGTTCCACTCACAATGTCTCAAAGTAGCATCCGTATAGAAATAATCCTTTCCTCGTGTCTCTAATTAATCAAACTTCGAAGCAATTAGTTGTTAATTTTCCTTCATAGATCAACTTGTTTATTGTATTACCAAAATCGATTATTCAAACAATCTGAACAATAAAATATGGGAATGTATCTAAATGGATACATCCGATCACTAAGATACAAAAATTTCGAGAAACTCATTATTTTTTCCCCGGCAAAAATTAATATTTTGTGATTTTTTTACATCTATACTTGTAGACGTAACTAGAGGTTGTCTGTTTGTTCATGTTTTGTAGTCCAAAGTTTAACTATTTGTAGAATGTTCTGAAATTCTCCAGGACGGTGCAAAATTAGCTAAATTTTTTCAAAAGACTTCTGGAAATGAAGGGAGATTCTAGAGAGTTTCTGAACATTCTGTAGTATTCAGAGTTAGACTTTCACGAAATGTTTAGAAACTTTCTAAAATGTTTCTTTATTTCCAAAAACTTTCTGAAAAAATTCAATTAATTTTGCACCGTACTGGAGAATCTTAGAGTATTCTACAAATCTTTAAACTTTGGACTACAAAACATGGACAAGCAGACAAACTGTGTTACGTCTACAAATATAGATATAAAAAAATCACAAAGTATTGAATTTTGATAGGCAAAAAGCAATGAGTTTTTCAAAATTTTTGTATCCTAGTGGCCGGATGTATCTAAAGGGATACATCAACCCATTAGATGCTGAAACACTTCATAGTTCTGAAAAATAAACTTTTCCTATTTTCCTGGTCTAGAAGCAACAAAAATGCATGAAAACAATTTTTTTGCTACCTGTCTTCTGATAGCTGCCTCGAAAGGGTTAAGCCAAAAATATTTGTCTTTCAAGAGTATAATCAATTAATATGATTTGTTCATCCAGAGTAGAAAGACAAAAATTATTTTATTTCGCTCTTCAACATATATGTGTCATAGTGCACAAGATGTTCAAATTTGCTTTATAAATATGTATTTTTAAAAGATGGGACAGCATAATTGTATCTAATTGGAACTAGTATTTTTCATAAAGAATTGCATAATAGAAGTTTATTGTAATGCACGATGCAAAAATAATGACTCAAAATGATGATCCATATTTCTCTTCAATAGAAGGGAACTGAAATAAAACTTTGTTTTAACCAAAAGATAGAGCTTCTTTTGCTCTTCCAGATTGTATATATTTTATTACTTTTACCATGTCTATAAATGAAACAACATGGCAAAAAAGAAGTATACTTTCGAAAACATTCCACACTTTTTTATAAAAACGTAGCAGAAAATGTTGACCTTTATATATCTTTAATAAATACGTTGCAAAAAGAAAATTTTATTACTAATCGATAGGAAATTTTCTTCTCTTTCGAATGGTATGTAATTTATTTTTTTCATTCGCATTCCTCAATGGAGTGAAACAAGAAAAATAGGAAAATACTCACAATGAATTTGGAGTTTTTTTCTTGAACTTGTCAAAAAAAACTTCTAGATTGTAGTTAATCATAGTTAATTTCAATGTACAAGATACCTTCAAAAAGGTCGTAAATATGTGAGTACCTGCTGTTTTACAAGGACTTTTTAATGAGTACAAAATGAACCAAATTATCCTTGTCTACTATAGCGTTTTGACGTATTCATAGAAAAATTACAAAATTAACGCACGGATGCTTCCCACTCTTTTTTATTTCATTACATTGAGGAATACGAGTGAAAAAAATAAATTACATACCATTCGAAAGAGGAGAAAATTTCCTATCGATTAGTAATAAAACTTTCTTTTTGAAACGTCTTTGTCGAATAGTTATACGAAAAACATAGAAATTAATATTTCGTTTCGTTTTGCTAAATCTTACAAAAAGTGCGGAATGTTTTCGACGATATACTTGTTTTTTTGCCATGTTGTTTCATTTGTAGACATGGTAAAAGTAATAAAATATATACAATCTGGAAGAGCAACAGAAGGTCTATCTTTTGATAAAAAGAAGTTTTGTTTCGGTTCCCTTCTATTGAAGAGAAATATGGATCAACATTTTGTGCCACTACTTTTACATCGTGCATTATAATTTACTTCAAAGATGTTGTATGTCATTTAAAAGTGTAATTTTTTCTACATTTATTTTCTATGAAATACGCAATTGTATTACTGTGTTAATCAGCAGGACAAAATGATTAGTTTAATCTCATAGCAATGATAGATATTAAATAGATTATATTTAAATAAAGAAATAAGAAAAGATAATATATGCAAATTCATCACTGAATTGTACCTTTCAATAGTAAATTGAAAGAATGAAAAACCTTATAAGAAATAAAGTTAATTTATTTCAATTTACATTAATAAAAATGTTTGTTCAATGTTTAATTTTAAGAAAAAATTTTTAAGTTAAAGATGTTCAACAATAAATCAAGTTATATAGATCAATAATAGTATGATATTATCACTAAATTGATATTTCAAATAATAAATATACAGTGGCTACCCATGTAAAAACAAATCAAGCAAAACGCGATTAAAATCGGTTTTCTTAAGAAAAAGATAATTAAAAGCCCACTAGATACGGCAGTTTTCAATTAAATTTAAGAAAATAATTGATTTTGATGGATTTCGTGCGCTAAAAATTGATTAAAACAGATTATTTCAATGAAAATCAAAATAATCGATTAAATTGAGTTACTTATTGAAAATCGTATTAATTCTTTAAAAATCGAATCCATTACAGTTGATTTTAACGGCATCCATCTAAAACAGATTTTTCTTTATAAGCATCCATAATTGATCAATAATTTACTTCATCAATTTAACAGATGATTAAGCAAAATCAACTTTATATCATAGAGATCTCGACGATACATCAATAGCCTGATAGAGTCCGATTATGTTCAATTAGAATCCTTAAACCAAGATATCTACTACGAATCGTGTCTTCACGCCATAAATCCAAACCGGCCTCAGACGTTTTCTCTTGGAATCAATCAAATTCAATTGAGTTTCTAATGAATTACTGTGCTATGCAGTGTAATAATTGAGTTCAACAGATTTTATTTATAAGTGATTAAAATCGATTTCAATTGATTATGCAATTATACCATTCTCAAGTTGGCGTAATTTATATAGGAGTTTCAATTTAACTATGTTGGAAGGAGTTTAGTGCATTGGTAAGTCCAAAGTTTCTGTTGACGAGAAATCAAAAAGAACATGAAAAATTGGTGATTTCATGTTTGAATCACTCTAAACTCGCTTATCTTCCATATGTTTGATTAAAATCAATTATCTGGAAATTATCAATTAAAATTTATTAGCCATCAGTAATCTAGTAAAATCAGTTTCCTACTAATAATCGATTAAAAAGCAAGGGGGAAACAGTTGATTAGGAGTCTGGTAATCACTGATAATCACTCCTAATCATATCTAATCAAATAATCAGCTGTTTCCCCCTTGGTATCAGTACAACAAACATTTTTTAATATTTTGTCACAATCAAATTAAATTCAAATATCATAATGAAAAACATATTTACCTTCGCTACAAAAAAGTGGAACTATACCTTTAAATCATATCTAAATATTGGTTAGATATCATCTAATTCTATTTGACAGAATACATCGATGGCCAACAAAAGTACTGAGTCCCAAGATTATTGTGTAGTATATGAAGCCATAATGTTAGATAGCTTTCATTTTCTTAATTTATTCATATAATACTTGGACATATCTTCTTTAAGAAAATAAATCCTATTTCGATGTATTGCTCGAGTATGTTTGAAAGAAAACATTCTATTTGAAGAATAACAAATAAAAACAAAAGTTTTCTCCTTCATTTACAAATCTTTTTAACGAATTTTTATAATAAATTTCAATCAATTTAACTAATTTATAGATAACTTCAATATTAAATATAAAATAGAAATATATATTAGAATAGATTTTTTTGTATTGAAGATTTAGTTCCAAATGTATATTCTTTATATAGCACAAAAAAGACAATATATTTTGTTCGTTTTAAAAAGATTATTGTTTTTTTAATAAAGAAAATAACTAACTTATTCATTTTTTCATGAGATTGATCAATAATATTCATAAACTTCTGAGAAGTAATTCACTTCTGTTCGTTTTCATACATTTTATCCTATAGAACAACAAGATAAACATATATCCAACGCGTGATTAAAAAAAAATAAAATATTCTTCAGAAAAAAATTATTTTGTACCGTATTTCTTTTATATTGTCACTATAAAAACACATATTAAAAACCTAATTACATAAATTGAAAGTTGATGTCGTTTTCTATCTATGCATTTCCATTTGTACTTGTATGTAACGCAAAATTATTGAGTACAATGAAGACACTCTCCACATCCAGATTCCTACAGATTTTCCTTTTATTGTCATCGAAACTAGTTTTAAAAATTTCTGATCGCTATAAAATGACTATATTGTAAAAGTAATTATAGATACTGATAGAATTTGAAATTCTTTATTATTCTGTATATTTGTTAATTATTTTACATTTATGTGCTATATAGTTAGATAATTTTTTAATTTTCTATATAACTGTCTCGTGTTCAATTATTATCTTCTAGTTTTCTTAAACTATTAACATTGAATTATGGAATCAAATTGAGTATAGATAATTAGTTAACCCTTTATACTCTGTTATGTCATTTTTGACCCATTTATACAAATTTTTTCAGAAAATACAGAAAGCATAGGATTGAAAACTTCTAAAATAATATTGGTAAGAAACTCCATAAGCTATCAATTGGTAAAAGAAATATTTTGTTTCGCTTCTTTGTCTCCGAGATATACGTGTACCATACTATACAGTAAAATGTCTATAACTCCAAGAAGAAGCTCTATGGGGACTTGTCATTTTGAGGTTTTTCATACTTCAATGGGATCTACCTTATGCACAGAGATTGAGCTCAAAAGCGATTAATCAGTTGCATCGGTTTCCTCGTAAGACGATTTAATAAATCGAATAGCTAGTATACTTTACTCATTTATTTCAAGTATCTTCACTAATTTTACTGTATAATTATATGAACGAAATATTCATTCAAAGGACAACATCATTGAGAAACCTCTGCTTGAGTAGAAAAGACGGTTGACTACAAACGTTTCGCAACTCTCATCATCATCATCTTTAAATCCAATCTATCTATATAAATAAATCTAGAGCGTAATATTACTAACATCTCCACTAATATCCTTAATAGTTCGTATAATATCCATAGTTTTCATATGAAATAAATGCAGAATTTAATATGCCTTTTCCAATGAAGATAAATTGACCTTACAATATTTTATTAAAAAATTAAGTCTTGTCATTTGTTCGTTAATAATATCAATAAAATATTTATTTAAAAATAAATATAGCTTGAATAAAATTGAATTACTATATACAAATAATAAATTAAAGAAAATCATCAGGATATTCCTGTCGTAATTCCGTATTAGGTATAAATTTTCCATTAATAATATCAATTCTTTCAAATTGTCTACCAATACCATCTATTGAACATAACTTTTGTACAATAGAATATTTATTTTCATCATTTTCAATAGATGTAAAAGCTAATATGTTAATATTATCTTCAGCAACATAACGTCTTGAAGAATCATTTGCTAATATATGATAAAATGGTTGTGATGAACCTCGTAATAAATTTGATATACCCATACGAATTTGCCATAATGGTGAAGCCATACAAATTAAATCCCATCCACAAATAACACCCCAATAACCATATTGTTGATGTTGAAATATTTGTCCAACATAATATTTTGGAGAAGAATTATTTCGTCGTTTTTCTTCAATTGGTAAAGGATTTAAATCTTGATTTTGTATTTGACGAAGTTCATCATTAGTTGCTGCTGTAGAAGATGATAGCATTTCAAAAAAATGTATATCCATAGGAAAATGTTCTTTTAATACATGCATCATAGAATCAAAAGCAAATGGTAAAGCACCACCACTACCTAAGATTTTTAAAACAGATACAGCAGCATATAAACCATAGGAATTAAGTGATGATGTTGAATATCTTGTTATACTATTTATCATATTACGAGCTGAACGAATAACTAATTCAATAATTGAAGTAATAGGTAATGGATATGTGAATGGTTGTTCAATAACATCAGCTAAACGTTCATTTATTTCATCCAAAGAAAGAATTTTACTATCAAAAACACTAATAATTAATGATTTTGAATTATTAGATGATTCATCGACTTGTGCCATAACTTCACCAGGAAAACCAATTGGTCGAGCAATTAAACCACATTCTTCAGCTAATGCACAAAATATTGATACAAGTGTTAATGGTATTGTTGGTTTACCATTAAATGTTGAATTAAGAAATGAATTTTCTAAATCATAATATTCACTACCACCATTTGCCGGAAGAAAATTTTCTTTTTTCATTTTTATCATAATTAATTGACATTTTTCATTTAAATTAAGTGTTGAAAATTCTGGATCATCAAGAAGATTTTTTCCAATTAATTTAAGACGATTTAATGATAAAAATATTCCATATGGATGAAAACATTGAATAATAAATAAAGCATTAATTAATGCTTTCCCTTCTGTAGGAAATTCTCGTCGACTTTTCATATCACATAAAAGTTTTAAACCAATTTCTCGAGAAATTAATCGAGCTATTTCTAATGAATAATATTCTCGAGTTAAATTACGTGAATCAAGTGATATTGAATTTGTATATTGTTTTGATATATCAATATAAGGTGGAAAATAATGTTTAAGAACATCAAATGCTAAAAGACCATATGTTGAAGAAATCGATTCAGCATTTGAAATTTCTAAAAATTTTAAATATTTAAATGAAATTATTTTAATATTTAATTTACGATTTGTTCGAGTTGATATTATTTGTTTGAGAAGAGATCGAATATGTTTATCTTGAAATGATCTCTGTATAAAATATTCTCGCCATGTACATCCATTAGGTGGTTCAGTAAATTTAAATGCAAAACCAGGTAAATATTCTTCATCTGAATATTGAGGTGTACAAATTGAATATGTATACCTGGAAGAGAAAAAAAGACTATATCTATTCCAATAATAATTAGATTTTAAGACAATTTTTTAGTCGATAGATAATCATTTTCTTTTCTTTGAGTATATTATATATGTACTTTTGTAAAAAATATTTTCGCCAGATTTTATCATCACGTGTAATTACATTCATTCGATGGCATGTTTGTGCTAATGCGCATGTATCTTCTGGAGAAAGATTAGCAAGAATATATCGAAATAATTCTGATGGTAAAATTTCAAACGGTGAATTCATTGTAAATATAAGTATATTTTTCAATAAATTACATATAGAAAACAGAAAATAAAAAAATATTTATTAGATACTATGATTTTATTTACAAAAATTCTATTAAAGTTTTTTATTTTTTTATTAATAGTTTTGTTTTATATATTTGAATTTTTAATAATTCTTTTATTCTATTTTATTAAATATAAAAAAGTACGAATAAATACACTTTCTGTTCTTTTTTCTTTTCTTCACAGCTGATCGTATTCATAAATGATATACTTGTGCCTCTATGAAATCTTACAATGAACATTTTCGCAACAAAAAAAATTAACATGGATCTAATTTTAGTTTTTGATAATTTAAAATAATTATTTTCTCTTTTTTTTTGATATTTATGAAACGGAACTCCTTGGGTAAACAATGGATTATTATTGCTTAATTAAATATAAGTTATTACATCCTCACCCTCGAAAATTTAAAACTACGCTTTAAAAGTTCGACATAGTCACCACCTAATGCCTTCAGTTTATAAAAAAAGTGTGCCATTAATTTCTTTTTGTAGAAACTTTAATAAAATGAAAAATAATTTTTTAATATGATCTACTAGAGAGCACACTTGGAAGAATGGAGGTCCTAAATTTCATGATGAATGATTGAACGTTTCCAGAGATATGAAAGCATCAAAAATAGTCGATTCGTACTCTGTCACGTTCCTAACGCTGTTTATTAGTGATAACTTCTCTGAACCAAAGGTTATATGGCTGATTTTTTCAGACTAGCTAGAGTAACTTAGTACAAAGATAAAAAGTATTATTTGATTGAATAACAGATTTGTTTTTCGTCCTTTAAACTTAATCTAAAAAGCAATTTTCTTTTAATATCAAAAATAGTCTTCATTTACATCAAATACAAGAAATTTGTTCTTAATGATAAGTTATTTATTGCTTCATCATCAATGATATTCAGTAAAAGAATGATCTTTACGAATTTATTAACAAAGACTAATATTAATTAAAATCTTTTATTGTTTTTAAGTAAAAAATAATAGTTTTTGAAATAAAAACTTCATTAATATAATTGAACATATCAACACCAGACATATAAATAACATTATTGCGAGACAGATGTAATTCTTTCTTATAGATTTTATTTAATTCTAAAAAAAAACATATTCTTTCCTTTCTAAAGATTTTCTTAGTTCTTTTATAATAAGTCATCATTTATTTTCATATATTATTATAGAAAAACGATCTGTTAAAAATTAGATAGTGAGTAGTATACTTTTAGATATATCTGTATTACAATTCAAAAGTAACAAAAAGAAATAAACATAGAGTCATGATGATCTTTATTTTTGTAATACTTATTTTATTTTTTATCAAAATGTCAAATGAAACGGATGATATACTTGTTCAAAAATATAATTTTATTGCTTAGCAAATTACAAAATATGGAAGTATTATTTTATATATGCTTTGTCTATTGGGTACAATATATTTTTTGTTTATGTGTTTACCATTATTTCAGGTACATTAACTGTTTTAGCTAGTATAGATCGATTTATATTAAGTTCAAATAATTCAAAATAATATTAATAATCATTTTTTGGTTAATTATTTCAATTCCGATTTTATTTTGTTCGAAACATTATTATCATTTATTTTGTCTTTTTATATGAATTATTTATACAAGTTTATTTGATGGATTTTTACCACCATTTATTATGATGATATTTGGTTTAATTACATATAATAATGTTTATCATTTATATCAATGATCAAAATTAAAATCAAAATGAAATCAAATTCGAAAAATTCATCAAGATTTGTTTCATTTCCATTTTCGATTTTTAATTCTTATTTGTTAATTAGTCGAAAGAAAATTTAATTATGCAAATTTTTTATTTACTTTTTTGGAGCAATTATACAAATGTTTTTGTATATATCTATTCATCAAATATATTTAGAAATCAATGGATGAAAGCAATGAAAAAAAATTCTATGTTGTCTTTATGGAAATGGACAATAACATTATTTATATCAAATGAAATTGAAACAATTAAAAATTATCGAATAAATAGACACTCCTATTGGTTTTTTTAGTGTGCATGCAAGTTGTTTTCTATTATGAATACAATTAACTTAATCCATATATTACTATAATAAATTCGAAGAAAAAAGAGACGTTCGTCTATGTATTATCGTAGGGAAGGAACACATATAATGTTTAACGAAACAAAGTTAGTAAAAAAGAATTTAATTTTGTTAACTTAATTAATATAAAACAATTTTAAAAGAATAAATTATTGCTTGATTCAGATGTATAAAAAAGAGAAAATATCAAGTCATTTAAGATACTGAAATAGTTAATTTCTCTCCTTATTGCTTCTTATATGCATTTGTCACCCTTTATTTAGAAGACAATACATTTTACATTCATGAAACACAATAGTTAACTCATACATTAGAACATAATATAATAAAAATTATTCTATTGATAAAAAATAAATAGAAAGTAGGAAATAATAACTACTCGAATGCCATTTCAGTCTAGATTGTATAATACTGAGTAATTAAGACAAACAGATATTATATCTGTCAAATGCATTCAAGTGAAACAAGAAATAAAAGAGAAAGGAAGAGAGAGGAAAGAACGCAAAATAAATTATTTATTCAAGCTTTATTTCGCTACAAAGTGTGTATGTGTGAGAAAGCAAAAAAAGAACAATATTATTCTCATTAAATACAATACATTTGTTACTTGTAAGCATGACATCGACAAAATTTGGCGCAAAAACTACAGCACTTGA